>OMOT01054278.1:0-12147 GCA_900312575.1 Acanthochaenus luetkenii
GCACTTTGCTATATATTTGCTAATATTTGTCTATATTTTTTGTACATTTTATTCCTCTTAATTATATTTACATTACTGTATTATACTTTCTTTTATCTTAAATGTGTCTTATGTGAGCGACTATACCAAGAACAATTCCTTGTATGTGCAAATATACTTGGCCAATTAAACAAACTCTGATTCTGATGTTGAAGGGACGTGTTGACCACGACAGCCTTCAGCATTTCAGGCACCTTTCCATTCTTTCTTACAACCCCAGGGATTTCTGCTAAAGAGATGGGCTATGTCTTGTGCTGAACAAAGAGTCACAGACAGACTCAGACTGATGATGTAGAATATATTCTTTCTTTTATTTTAAATGTTTTTATATTGTAACTTTAAGCATTTTAAAAGACACAGACTTGGATCTAGCTCCTCTAAGACCTAACATTACATTGCGGCATTAAGCAGATGCTTTTGTCCAAAGCGACTTGTATATCATATACATGTATATGTACATCATCTTATGCTAACTAAATCATATACATACTACACACAAATGCATGTCTTTTGACTGTGGGAGGAAACCCACGCAAACGGGGGGAGAACATGCAAACTCCACACAGAAAGGACCAGGGTGGAGATTCGAACCCACGTCCCTTCTTGTTGTGAGGTGACAGTGCTTACCACTGACGAAACGTGCTGCCCTAGCATTTGCTTGGGAACATGTTTATAATAAGAAAAGATGACTCACAACTAAATGTCTTTTTGCACAGAACTAAATTTTTCCATCTCATGCTTCAGCAATCAGCCACATGGAACAAAAGCCGATGCAACATAGATAGATGAAAACATTGCACATAGTAAAAAATTGATGCAAATAGATGTGATAAAAACCATTTTATTCTATTCTGCAACATTCAAGAAAAAATGCAGGGTAGATGCAGTAGGAATACATGAAGTAGGACTTCTGCGATGACTACCCCTGTCCTAATGCAGTATAAATACATGAAGGACATGTACAATTTACTACAGATGTACCAGTACATCCTTTCCTCTCCTAGGCGCCGGGCGGCCACGAGCTACACTGCGACTTCTGGGAGCTGATTGGCTTAGCCCCGCCGGGTGGGGCCGACAACCTGCTGAACGAGGAGTCGGACATCGATGTTCAGCTCAACAACCGTCACATGCTGATCAGGGGAGAGAATGTCTCCAAGATCCTCCGAGTTCGATCCACCGTCATGCAGTGTTTCAGGGACCACTTCTTCAGCCGCGGATACCACGAGGTGAGACGCACTTGCTTGTGTACATTTACATTTTACAAGGGTTCCCACGGGCCTGAAAATCCTGGAAGGTTTGTGGATTTGAGAAAAATAAAACGAGACCTTGAAAATGAATTGATGGATTTTTTAAATGAAAAATATAGCACCCAGAATATAGCAATATCAATATACCTCAGCTCTCTGGGCCACTTTCCGTCCTAGAATCAATACTTTGCATCCTGAGGAAAACCCTTTGATCAAGATTGAATTAGTTTTCAAGTTATTCTCTAAGGCCTCTATGATGTCTAATTCTGACCAATCTCATGTTTTACCCCAAAACATGCCAATTTGGGTCTTTGAATTTCACCAAACGACACAGCAAGTCAAGTTTTAGTCATTCGGCGGATGCTTTTGTCCAGAGTAACTTGCAGTGAATGAACCAGTAGAATACGCTTCAATTCTTAGATCACCAACATTACAAACAAACGTTTACTTTACGATGTAGTCCTTTAGCTTGACTGTCTATTGGCATCAAACCTGTGACTTTAGGATTACAGGACAATCTCTCTCTAACCACTATATCATTTTTCTTTCTCTCCCTAGATTACCCCCCCAACCCTGGTGCAGACTCAGGTGGAAGGTGGCTCCACGTTGTTCAGCCTGAACTACTTTGGAGAGCAGGCCTACCTGACCCAGTCCTCTCAGCTGTACCTGGAGACCTGCATACCTGCCCTCGGAGACACCTTCTGCATTGCCCAGTCCTATCGGGCGGAGCAGTCCCGCACACGCAGACACCTTTCTGAGTAAGTAGGGGGGAAATAGTCCTACGTTTCAGATTCATTTCAGAGTCAAAATGGATCTTGTATTTAATTCCGACTGGAGTTTATTTTTTATTTTATTGATCACTAACCATGTTTACTATTATGACATTAAAAACATGAGAAATCAGCACCAGCCTCCTGTTAGCATTTGTCAGCAATGCTAGTTCAAGTTCATTTATTTAGGAAATAGGGAAGGCAATAAAAAACACAGGTAATAATAGTGGGCACTATACAAATGTACAAATGTATCACAATAGGTGCCGGGGACAAACAGTGGAATGTACAATAGCATAGGCAATGACAGTGACATAGGAAACAGATAAGGCGATAGAGGCGGACAGATGGGGGCACGGTCGGCGACGATATGCGATCGAAGGGCACAAGGGGGGAACATAAGGAATTATATGGTCCGATAAATACGATGGTGCAAGCCCATGTAATGATTTATATGTTAACAGAAGTACCATAAAGTCTGACCTGGCTTGAATTGGAAGCCAGTGAAGGGAGGTCAGGGTGGGTGTAATATTCAATTTCAATCCTTTATTTAACCAGGTAAAAAACTCATTGAGATTAAAATCTCTTTTCCAAGAGTGACCAGGCCAAGAGGGCAGCATAAAAACATTGTTACAACAATACACACACAAAACAGTACATACAAATAAATACAACAGTCATACAAATAAATATGGTCAAATATTTTAGTTTTGGTTAATATTCTGTTGAAGTTGAAGATTTCTAATAATGCAGTTAGGTAGGCCAGAAAACAAGATGTTACAATAATCAAGTCTTGATTAAACAAAAGCATGTATTACAGTTTCTGCATCAGCCATATTTAATAAAGGACACATTTTTGCAATATTGCGGAGGTGGATAGGTTTTATCTTTGTGATATCCCTGATGTGGGAGTCAAATTTTGAGAGCTGGATCGACTGTAACACCAATTTCTTCACAGGAACACAAGCTTTATAGTTGAATATTGTTGAACATCTATGGGTGCAAAAGATGGCCAATTTGTAAGTGCTAACTATGAGATAAGTGTTTATGTTCTTCTTCTAAAAGTCATATTGGCGTGTTGTTCTAGGACCCCTACAATCGCTGCTTGAGGCTATAGTTTTAAATAGAAAATAATGTTGGAACACATCGTCCAACCACGACAAAGTTAATTGTTAAAACTTAAGCTAATATTAAAGATCAAATATCAGCATAGCTTGTGTAAAACGTTGGTATTTAGCTCCGTTAGGAAGTATTGTATTGCATTGCATCCTTTGCATCTCCATTTCCTCTTCCCTACCACAACATGCAGTCCTGCAGACACAGCAGGTTTCCAGGGGTAGGATTGGTGGGGAGAGGTAAGGTTGGGGAAGAAAGGAAAGAAGAACAAAGTGGATTGTGGGGGATCTTACCTGTGGCATTTTGATTACGGGATGGTCTAACCCTGCTGCCTTCCGTCTGTCTGTCTGTTACTGCACTGAGCATACACCTGTCTAAAAGGCAAAAGAGGGAAAGGATGGAGAGAGCTGAAGGGACGGGAAATGGTTAACCAGGGCAGGAAACTTTTTTTGTCCACCTTGTCAGGTAACCAACCATCATTTTGAAGTCCTGTTCTAAACATCTAGTTGGCTGCTAAAATAGTGTGTCTCGATTTTAGGATGTACAGTGGTAGATGGACACAAAAAGTTTGCTTCCTGCCCATATCATGTCCAAATAAGGATAGATTTCACCATAGCTTATCACTGCAGTCAGACGAAAACCTTTTCTTCCTCCAGAAACTCAACTCACACGTACCTGTCGGTCCTCTCGCACTCTTCTGTGTTCCAGGTATACCCATATTGAGGCCGAATGTCCCTTCATGACGTTTGAGGACCTGCTGAACAGACTGGAAGACTTGATGTGTGACGTGGTGGACCGTGTGCTCAAGTCCCCTGCTGCACCACTGCTCTACGACATCAACCCTGTATGTGCATATGTATATACACACAACACACACATTCTTATACTTTACTTTATCTTTATAAATTATGAAATAGATGTTATATTTTAGGCCTTGAAAAGTATTGTCTTAAATCCAGTTATTACAGGGTTTTTTCCACCATGTAATATCAGGTTTCTTAGATTAATCCAGAACAGGGTTAGTAGTACAATCTGCATCTTATCTGCTTTACTAATCCCAGTTGGACTTTTGTTTTCTCATACACAATATTAACAGTAAAAATAGCAGTACTAATCATATTTTTGTGGTTATATCTTCCAGAACTTCAAGCCCCCTAAGAGGCCATTTAAGAGGATGAACTACTCTGAAGCCATCGAGTGGCTGAAAGAACATGACATCAAGAAGGACGACGGCACCTACTACGAGTTTGGAGAGGTACCAGGGAGTGTGTTTGTGTGAGAAATGAAGGTCTGTCCAGTATTCCAAAAACACATTCTCCAAATGCTTCGCAAAATGAGAAACGTTTTATCAGCAGAGGTCTTTAGATGATGTACCTTCATTTATAACCCATAACCTGCTTTACTTTCACGTCAACAGTGATTTTGTAAGTAGCCATGAAACTTCTCCGTTTTTAACCAAAATATGTGTAGATCCGTACGTGGCCACTACCCAGTCAAATCGCAAAGCGCAATCTCCCATCGATTGGTCTGAGGCCAGATACCATTTTATGTCGTTATCTTCTTTGCAATAAAACATCTTTGGTGAGACGAGGCAAGTCTTTTGGCCAATCAGCTTCAAGATAACAATTGTTTGTCTAGGCGATGGTTCTCGCTACTCTTGCTGAACATTCGCTGCCATTTCCCTTCACACACATGATGGTGAATCTTGCGAGGTTAACTGCTTGCGAACGGCTTTGAACAAGACAACACTGCTTCCCCCTCCGCCGCTCCCCCGAAAGTGAAACTTGATCCCCAACCTTCATTTGTAACCAACTCTGCTCATAGTGCACAGATGCAACTAGTGCTCAGTTTATGAACGAAAATATTATATTTATCACGTATAGTAGTGCAATACGTGTTTTTTCTTTCTTTATTTCTCTTATTATCTCATAATAACAAATGCCGGTATAGTCGGTGTGTTTCAAATGAAACCGTGTCAGATCGCAGGCCGGATGACACCGGTAAAACCGGACACCCAACCCTTTCTAGATTTTACATATTGCACATTTTACTGTAAATTGTAATTATAGGTTGTAGCTTATTTTGTATTTTTGTACTTTTTTGCAAGAGATGGCGATTGATAGTTGGAGTAGGCATTCAAATGTACCAGTACTTGTACTTTTTACAAATGGCATTTTACAAATGGCATTTTACAAATGGCGAGTTACAAATACAACTCTTGAATCTCTTGAGGCTTGAAAGATGACACCACTGGCTTTAGTGTCACACCAACTTCACCTCTGACAAATGCAGTTATTTTCTACCAAAGACAAAATAATAGGAAAGAGTGAGTTGTGATGAGTAGAATAAGCTTTCCTTTATCACCAACATAACAAACAACCAATAGTGAGGACAATTACTTTTTAGTTTATATTTTATTAGGAGCTGGTTAAATCTGTATCACCTTTTAAATCATCATTCAAAGCTCATTTTTATAGACTTTCTTTTATTTAATGATTTCTATTGTTTTTGACCCCTTTCTTGTATTACTCTGGCCGTGCTTTTATATTTCTAACCATGTTTCTCCCTGTCTGTCGTCTCGCGCTCTCTCTCTCTTTATATACCTGTATGTCTACCTGTCTGTCTCCCAGGACATCCCTGAGGCTCCAGAGAGGTTGATGACAGACACCATAAATGAGACGATCCTGCTGTGTCGCTTCCCTGCTGAGATCAAATCCTTCTACATGCAGCGTTGTGCTGAGGACCAACGCCTCACCGAATCGGTACGGGGAAAAAACACAGAAGAGACTAGTTTTTATTTATTTATTCCAAACCAACTGGAAACATACAACGCATCACGTCCTGTGCACCACATTTCTTCCCAGGAAAGAGCTACCAGACACCTGATGTTCAGAACAGCAAATGTAAAAGCTTTCATGAAGTGGATATAGGTTGAATCACTGTGGTGTTGTAGCAGTCAGATGGAGAGGAGCTGGACAGATAAGCTTACATGAAAATGACGGAGATTACTACTTTAAATACCAAAGTTTCAGACGAGTTGTGCTGATGCTACGACATGAACTTCTCCCCAGCAATGCTGCTTTCAGCCAGCAGATGCTGCGGTTGTTTGTGTATTAAAGCGGCCTGCCTTGACTCTAAAGGCACGATCACACCTAAAACGTCAGTCTATCGCTATACAATGGAAGTTTAGTGATTTAAAATTAGACAATCCATTGACACTGCAGCGCTGCGTTGCCTCATCATAGAAGCTAGCTAGTGTTAGTTTTTAATTTTGGTCCCAGAGTACGTGAGTTAGGTAACCAGTATCACACAATTGATGCCATTTTCTTCCAGGTGTCTTTTTTTCCGCATTTAGGTCCCAATATTTGTCAGAATTAATGTCAAACAACTCTGAACGTCCAGAGAAGGCACAAATGAGCTTCTCCATTTTGTCTCCCGGGGAGCCGTTTTTAACCCAAAGTATGTCAAATTCAAAGCGTCAGTCTGTCCACTCTGCAAGTGATTTATGTACTTATGCAGTAAGTGTGATCACAGCCGGCAGAGGAAACCCTGAAAGCATATTTGACTAAGCTGATCAGCTGACCAGCTCACTGACTGACTGACCGGCTGGTTGCTGTCTGTTTTTCAGGTTGACGTGTTGATGCCCAACGTTGGTGAAATCGTTGGAGGCTCCATGCGTATCTGGGATGCTGAGGAGCTGCTGGAGGGATACAGGAGGGAAGGAATCGATCCAACTCCTTACTACTGGTACACTGACCAGGTAATGGACCTGTGTGTGTGTGCGTGCGTGTGCGTGTGCACGTGTGTGTGTGTGTGTAACATTGTGTATATTAACATGGTGCTGCTGTTTGTGTGTGTGTTTCAGAGGAAGTATGGTACCTGTCCTCATGGCGGCTACGGTCTTGGTCTGGAACGCTTCCTCACTTGGCTGCTGAACAGAAACCACATCAGAGACGTCTGTCTGTACCCACGATTCATTCAGCGCTGCCGACCCTGAACACACTCGTGTGTCTGTACCCACAACTCATCAATATCTGGCATGTGGCAGCGTTCAGTAAGCCATAAAATGTGTTGTTACGGTATTAAAATAAAACATGAAGAATTCCATATTTGTTCAGTAAGCTACTTTATTTTCTGCATTAAATACCCCTCCAAAGAGTGTAAAGATCTAGAGAGCAACCCCCATGTAGACATAGAATATTATTGAAAACACAGTAATAATATTAATTAATTCCATTTTACTTGACTTCACACTCAAAGCCAGCAACACTAACAGTACAGTGGTTGTAGGTCTCCCAATCCCAGAGTGAATTAAGAGCCATTTTGTGGCGATATACATTGTGAGGACAATCAATCCTCCCTATACATGCTGTGTTGATCATGACATATGGCGTCATGCAGTGAGGAACAGGACACGCCATGGCCGCTCACACTTCCATCTCTATGGACCGTTCACATTTACAACAACATCCACACTGTCCGTATACGTCATTTTATTTTCTGGACGGATGGATTTGTCACCGTCCGTTTAGCCCTTTAGAATCGAGGAGGCACTCTGGGAAACAGGCTGTAATAAACGCAGTCAACACCGTCCTGTTCGATTAGATTAGATTGCACTTTATTGATCCCCTATGGGGGAATTCCAGTGTCACGGCAGCAATTGGCAGAAAATAGGGAAATAAAATAATTAAATACAGGTCATAGTAATTACAGGTAATCGTGGACAATTAAAAAAAATCTACTTACATATATACATACTACATATACATCTTCATATACTAATTTCATCATATACATACTACATAATCTACACATCATATACATACTACACACAAGCGCATGCCTTTGGACTATGGGAGGAAACCCACGCAAACACGGGGAGAACATGCAAACCACACAGAAAGGACCGGGTGACAGGACGCAGGGGCAGCAGGCCCGCCACAGGGACCACCAAGCAGAGGGGAACTATTTTCAACCAGGGTCGGTGGTGGTTCATCTGGCCGCACAACCGACGGCTGGCTCAGGCGACTGCTCCGAGACCTCGAGACCAGGACAATGGTATCACCCTCTGCAGATGGGACTGACTCATGGCTAACGCTAACACTAGCAGGCCTGCTACCAGACCGGGACCGTAAA
This sequence comes from Acanthochaenus luetkenii, assembly GCA_900312575.1. Lineage (NCBI taxonomy): Eukaryota > Metazoa > Chordata > Actinopteri > Beryciformes > Stephanoberycidae > Acanthochaenus > Acanthochaenus luetkenii. The sequence continues at coordinate 8,309 of OMOT01054278.1, forward strand.
CTATCTGGCTAATCTGTGGTCCTCAAGCTGACGGACGCGTCTCTCTAGTAGACGGCTTATCTCAAAGTAAGGCCCAGGTAGAACAAGAAGCCAGAAACTATTCTCTGCTTTCACCGGAGTTATGAAGTGGAGTGTTTTGCTGGACAGGTGGAAATCTGGATTCTTATTCCTTTAACACTTTGTCAGTTATGTGCTCACAACTGCACCGATTGGGCACCAATATGTCAGATGCATTTCCTGCCATAGACTGTTCCTGCTGCAGTCATGGAATTAAGCATTGTGGACAGTGTCCGAGGCAGAATGTTGGAATGTTCATCGTGGCTGCCATCAGGACGTTAGGCTAAAGGCAACATTATACTTCTGTGTCGAACGTATGGCGTAGCTACGTACGCTACGCACAGTCACGTGTTTGGAGAGACGTAAGACCTACGTCGAAGCTATGGGGCAGAAGTATAATTTTGCCTTTAGCCTAACATCCTGATGGCAGCCATGATGAACATTCATGACATATTGGTGCCCCGATGGTGGTGCAGTTGTGAGCACATAACTGACAAAGTGTTAAATTAATAACAATCCATAATCGAAGGGAATCGAACCCTCGCCCTTCTTGCTGTGAGGCCAGCGTTACCCACTTAGCCACCGTGTCGCCCGTACTGCATTCATATTGGAGCTATGGAGTCGAGAGTTTACCTTGCTGGATATCACAAGCCGAGTCTACAGTCCAATGAAATACACAGGCCAAAGACTACAGCAGCCGATTTCTCTGATTAGTTCACGTCTCTGGTTGAAGATGTGTGAATCAGTGGAATCCCTCCTGGTGTAGACTTTGGCCCGTGTCTATTTCATTGGACTGTAGACTCGGCTTGTGATATCCGGCAAGTTAAACTCTCGACTCCATAAGAATTGTTCTTGGCTTCTTGTTCTACCTGTGCCTTACTTTTAGAAAGGCCTTTACAAGCAGAGAATTGTGTTGTCTTTCAGATGAATGCAGTACGGGCGACACGGTAGATAAGTGGGTAACGCTGGCCTCACAGCACGAAGGGCGAGGGTTCGATTCCCTTCGATTCTGGATTCTTATTCACATGACACTTTGTCAGTTATGTGCTCACAGCCGCACCACCAATTGGGCACCAATATGTCAGATGAATTTCCTGCCATCGAGTTTTAATGCGAAGTCTACTCTCCAATGAAATAGACACGGGCCAAAGACTACAGCAGCCGATTTCACTGATTGGTTCACCCTCTCTTGTTGAAGATGTGCAAATCAGTAGAATCACCTGGCGTAGACTTTGGTGGAAACTAAAGCCTACCGGTCAAAGGACCATCCAAGAGTCGATATGATTAGGTACGGCGAGGTAGGACCACGGAACTCTGTCCTTCAGACCCAGAGTCGCAAAACGAGTTTACCCTGCTGTAAGAAACACCTGACCGCGTCCTCTACCATCACATAAAGGAGTTCAAGTGGACAGTGTGACTCAGTGGCTCCCCCTTTCTTTATCTTATAAATGATGGTGTCAGACAGACTCTGTCCCACTGGAATTGTGGGGTTTTCATTGGCCTGTTCACTCATCAAGAGCTGATAGATCTTATCGGTGAGATCCTTTGAAATGCTGCTGACCTTTCCACTGGACATGTTGTACCTCAGACTTCTGTCTGTTTGTGTTCCCTGCTCACTATGGAATAGCGTCTCCATCAGACTGTCAACAATGTTGTTGATAGCCTGCATGTTGTCATAGTTTAGAAAATGGTCCTCGCTGTTCTCAATGACGGTGGTCCTGCAGATGCCAGCATAACCCTCAAGTGGGGTCTTATACATGGGAGACTCGGGTATAGTACTTGGTATAGAAAACAATGAATCCCATGAACGTTGATGGGCTGATATCCTGGACTGAGAAGACATGGCCACCAGGAGTCTGTGTGACTCGCTGGCGATGTCCTCTGTAATACCATCTTGTGCTTTTGTGAAATCAGGAATCACAATGACGTGGTCTGTGTGCGGCATATGACGCTTGCACATCAGTTTCTCCACCATTTGACTAATGTAAACTTTGGCAAACTTACAATAGGAGCTTTGACTTGCTTGTTGGCCAATTTTTGCAATTTCAGCTATTTTTGCAATTTCTGCAATTTCCGCAATTTCTTGTGGCGGTGGAGACTGCGAGGCAAAAAAAGCATCCAGCTTAGTCGCCACCAAACTTCGAGTAATATCGCTGAAAATCATAATACCTCCGCTCGTTGTCTCTTCACAACCGGAAGCATCAGTCTGTTCAACGGTCTGCAGGTCTTGAATGATTGTTTTAACAATGTCAGATGCTGCAGCATCAGCACTCGGGGATCTGGCTTCTGAACCTGGACTGCAAGCTGTACTACCAGTAGCTGAGCCAAGAGTCACGTCTCTTCTACTGGCCCGCTGAACAAGGATTTCACTCACAGCTTTCGTGGCTGTTGTGACAAAGCTGTCAGAAGTCAATTCCTCCAAGCATTCTGGTTGCAGAGGAGAAATGGACGTGTGACAGGAATCCTTCTTTAGAACCAACTCACAACTCATCAGCTCTGCTTCATCCCGGATCAAGGGAGCCGCGATGCCATCGTCTTCATTTATGATCTGCTGATGCTTTTGGCGTGTGCACCATCCCTTCACTTTAACCAAGTCCCTCTTCAATATGGCGACAACATGAACCACCATGTTGTGTAGTACACGCGTGCAAGAGACGGAGCCACTTACAAAAACAACCGGCTCCTCGGACTCCAACACGGGGGCCTGGACGGCCACGGAGAGCACGGAGTTGACCTTCTGTGCAACCTCTTTCCCAACCAACTGGGTCAGTTTCTCTGAGTCGACAGAACTCTGCTCCTGGACCTGTAGAACGCCAGCAAAACACTTCTGAAGGGAATCCCCCAGGCTGGCGTGGATGCACTCCTCGGGCACGCTGAAGAAATCCAAGACCTGTGAAGCCTGAGACCCTGTGGAAGTGGAGCTCCTGGACCCCCTCTCAGACAGCGGGCAGATGCTGCCATACGTCCTGATGTAGCTGTACATCAGAGGCATCACAACCTCCAGCAGAGATGTGGAGACCAGCTGAACGATCCCCATGCACATGTCGGCCAGCAGAGTCCTCGTTGCACAGTCAACGGTGCCGGCAGCGATCATACTCCACTGCTCCGGAGTCACTTCCTCCAAGCATGACGTAACCAGCGGGCGGAGGGTCTCTGGGTCAATCAGGGGGATTTCCAGAGCGTTGCACCTCTGGGATCTCGACTGATCCTGGACATTATCCTGCTGATTCTCCTTAGCGGGTAATGAAATCTGAAAGGGGGAAAAACTATATGAATATGATGTGGTATTATGTCATGAGGCTCATTGATGGCTGATCAAAATGGACCGTGTCTCACCTGATGTCTGCAGAACTACTACAGACTTCTCACTCGTCAATACTGAGCACAACTCACCAGCTCTTAAGACAGAAATTCAGGCTCACAATCTACAAACTGTGTTGAAACTACAGACCAGGAAGTGATTATGTGACATCACACGCATTTCAAAATAAAGGTCATGTTCTATGTTGCCCTTGGAAAGCACATAGCATTGACTGACATATTGAAAAAGCAACTGCCTTTACAGACATGCAATGGAACGACTGTGATGCTTTCGGGGATCGTTGTTGTCTTACAACAGGTGTGATGGTTGTAATTATATGACCTTTCAAAATAATGTTTCATCACTAAGTGATACGACCATGATCATAATTCAGGGAGTCAGTGTGAAGTCTGATAGGAATTCATTTGAACACACAGTTCATAGAATTGACTAGTTTTCTTAGTAGTTGACGCATTATCAA
>OMOT01054306.1:0-16014 GCA_900312575.1 Acanthochaenus luetkenii
GACAGGAGACAGGAAGTTGAAGAGGAAGCTGCACCCATTGTCCCTGCACAACACTGTTCCTATAGCAACCGACAGCGGGGAGGGAAGTCAGGGGAGAGACTGTGAGTCTGAGGATCTAGTTTTGCTCTCTAAGTCCCTTTAAAACCAACACCCCCCACCCCCCTTGAGCAATGTCACCAAGAACAAATTATGACTAAGAGATGGAGTGAGTGCAGTAAAGCCGAGCCAAAATGTCTTCTTCGGCTTGCAAACATAATAACGTCATAATAATTATAAACGTTATTTATAGAGCACTTATCAAAACGGAGTTACAAAGTGTTTTAAGATAAATAACAGTAGTTATGGCCAGCACAGCCATTGCATATCTTAATCAAATGATAGTTTGATCATGAAGTCAGACCCATAAAATGTCAACGCCTTGTTGAGTTGCAGTAGCCACCTCCTGGAAGGGGGGTGGGGGATATATAGTGGTAATGACCCCTGACCCCAGGCACCTGACCTCACCTGTGATGATGACCTGGGCATCATAGGGCTCCATGTACCCATCATTCACTCCGGCTCTCTCAGCCTCTCTCTGTTCCTTGGTTTTCTCTGCATCAAAAGGATCTGCATAGTCCTCCAGGATAATCAGCTGTGGGAGAGAACAGACCGGTCAGAGAGCACAATGCCGGGCTGCTACCCGTTCAGATGTTACATTTACCTGGAGACAACAGAGCAGGGATTTGATACAGTGTGTGTGTGTGTGTGTGTGTGTGTGTGTGTGTGTGTGTGTGTGTGTGTGTGTGTGTGTGTGTGTGTGTGTGTGTGTGTGTGTGTGTGTGTGTGTGTGTGTACAAATGTGCATGAGTGTCCATGACTGAGTGATAAGTGATAATGAAGGGACAAGAGGAAATGCTTGTGTGCAAATAGGTCATCTCATTGTGTTTGCCTGTTTGATCTGACACAATATAGTGAAACTGCATTGTGTTCTTTAGAGCGCAAGAGAAACTGAATATGGGGTCATGAACCGAAGTGGGGAGGGGCGACACAAAGGCGAGCACTGACCTCGAGCCCAGAAGGGGATTGGATAATTAGACATCACAATAACATGTGTTTGTTACACTGTATATCGACCTTTAATCAGCATATTGCTCAGACTGGCTATGTTTGAATATAAATCAACAGCATATGTAATCGGGGGAAAAAAAGAAAAAAAAACACTGAGTTGGTATGAGTTGTCCCGTCCCTTTCTATTTACTCACCGTCGCTGTTTTGATGTCGGACCTTCCCCTCTCGTTCTCGGGTACCTTCTGTTCAGTTGTCCCGTTCACTTTGGGGGTCTTGTCTTGTTTGTCCACTTTGATCATCCTGCTGATGTACGCTTGCGCCAAACTAGAGGTCCTGAGCTGACGGTTCTCATCTGAAGTCCCCGTCTCGACCTTGGAGTTCTTGCGACCTTTCCCAGGTGCGAGACTGTCCCAGACGGTCCCAGAAGGACCCGTGTTATTACGACCCAACTCAATAGCCGAATTTTTTCGATTCCTCCCTGCCAACAAGCCACCCACTCCTCCATCCTTGCGCTGGTTTCCTTTCAGACTGTCCCGGGAAAACGACGGTTTGGATCGAGTTTGTGGGCCAGATTCAGAGGCCGAGCGGACCCGTTCAGTTCCGTTCTTCAGGTTGATGGGGAAATCCCTGAACCATTTTGCCATGGCTGTCAAAAGTATATACACTTTCCACGGATTCAAAGGTCTTAAAATTTGCGGTGTTTTATACGTTTTTGCACCAGCTACCCTTAGAAGATCTATCTCATCGATTTTCTTACAAATCGTGCGCAAGAGCACCAACTTTACGCACAGCTATTTTACGCACGCCCCGGTTGCCGTTGCTACTTTAACTTTCACCAAAATTGCACAAATCTGTTAATCAACCAATTTAGCAGAATCTACTTTGTGAAGTTAATACCGACGTCTTGCGTCTGGAAACCCGCTGACAACGAGGCAGCTTCTGGTGGCGTCTTGGGAGGTCACTGGCCAGTGGCCCTTCTTTCTTTCACTCTTCACCTGCAGGAACGACAACTACCCCTGCAGGTTGAAAAGTAGCCTCTGCAGCGCGTAAACTCGAAAGAATTGGAAGATTTTCTTTGAACCCAGTAAAGATCCCATTCCCGGAGCGTGAGATGGCGCGTCCTGTCTGTCGACCAGGCGAAGTGACGAGCAGGAGAAAAGAAAAGTTGCGCGCACGGCGTGTGGGTCGCCGCTGGATTTTGGGGAGTGGCCGCGTGGACTGGGCGGTTCGGGATACACAAGTATAACGAAAGAATCCTCTGAAAATCTGATCAAAACTCCGTCAGTAGTTAACTTAATTGTAATGTGCGTACAAAAAAAAACAATCAGCAAAAGAGGATCCAACATTTGACCATTTTGACCATTTTGACATATTAATACACCAAGTTTGAAATGCGCTTTTAATCATATTGCCATTAGATGCACGCCCACCACAACACGGGTTTATACGATTATACTGGCTTTTGTCAGATGTAACCGTTTACAGTCACTGGTCCAGTCAAATATGTGGACATTGGGTTGGGCTGCACCGACTACAGCGTGTCTGGGTATTGTAATCAGTGAGTTACATGCCTGGCAGACGACTTGCAGCAGAGGATGAGGGCTTGTCTGACAGTACCTCATTGGGCCAGGGGCTGACGCTGAGGTTGCCGGTCTGCCAGCCGGTGGATGCTTGCACCATCTACTGGCAACTCGGTGGAACAGCAATAAGGAGGCATTTTAGACTGTCACCTTTACGCACTGGCGCTGTAAATGGTTTGTCTATGGGGGTTGTAGTTTTTGATTTCAGGTGTAGTCAAAATACAGCCTGTCAGTTTCTTCCTACAGAACGTGGGCGGGTAACGAAAACGCCCGCAAGATCCTGCAAGTTCAACGCCAATGATGAGTGACGCAAGAGCTTCACCAATAGTCAGAGCGGGCGCTGTCTAAGATCCCGCCTACAGCAACGGGTTGATCCAATCACGGCGTTCCCCCTGGCGGGGCTGGGCGGGTCAGTCGCGTCCCTCACAGAGGTGTAACAGGTTGTAGGAGTCGCATAATGAACTTATGTCCCGGTTTTAGTTTGTGTATGAGTAGTGTCCCCCCACTTCTTCACGTGGGTCTTGATGGATATGTGAGAAACCGGATCGAGAGTCGTCGTCCAGGGACGCGACGTGTCGGAGAGGAGCAGAGAGGGACTACTTACTTCAGAAAGAGAGGTAACGTTATGTTTTGGACTTCAGATAGCCAGACAGCTAACACCCAGACAGACAGACAGTCGCCACCTCTCGCACTGATTTTACCGCCCAAAGTTAGTTCTCCAATCACCGTGTTTATGTGTTGCGCTGTCGTGGCGAGGCTCTCTGTTAGCCAGTTTAGCTCGGGAGCTAACGTTAGCCGAGAGTAAACGTTAGTTGACGGTCCGCCGACCGGCGCTGCCAGCTAACGTGACGTCAGGACAACTTCTGAATTGGCGTGGGAGCAGGTGCACCCGCGGCACACGACGTAAGAGACACCCGCACCGTTTGGTTAGAAGCGCGGTTGTCGGTACTCTTGAACCGGACATGTGTTCGTTTACCGGCTGCTCTCACGGTTCATACAGCGGTGCTCTTCGAGTTTCTCTTGAGCCAGATGAAACCGACGCCGCAGGCAGGGGGACAAACTGGGGGAAGGGCCGTCATGTATTAATAAATAGTTATAACTACGCTCAGATTGAGTGAGCGTAGCAGGACGGTTTGTCTGAGGGCAGCTCTTAACTCTCGGCAGAGATAACTAACCCGATGTTTACAGGTGTAAGTTAAATTCAGTTGAATTAAATTACTCGAGATGATAAAATATGTTAAATCTCCGTCTCGCTCTCTCTCTATCTCTCTGTGCGCGTGCGTGAGAGAAACAAGCGCGTGGAACGTGGCAGAAGGGATGGGGCATGCATGTTCTCCTAATATGGTGCCAGGTGTGTAACGTTACTATTCTGATAACACTGAAGTCTTTGTTGTGACAATGAGCTTCTTTGGAAGTGGAAAGAGGAATAAATGCCTGTTTGTCTGAGCGTGAAAGAGGAGCAGTGGCAAGTTTTGAGAGAGAGAGACTGACTGACTGGTTTAAGTCCGTAATGTCATGGAGATGAATGCTATGAGGACAGTGACTGTCTGTCCATTAAGGACAGAGAAGACGAGAACTGCTGTTTGGTCCATCTCGGTTACAACACCATCACAGGTCTGTTTTTAGGCGATGTCTCAAAACTAAATTGATTCATTTGGAGGAATATAATAATTAATAATTTATCCTTTATTGTCACACACATGCACAGAGCACCGCACACACTTAGTGAAATTATTCTCTGCATTTAACCCATCACGGATCCCCCCCGGATACACACAAGTAATTGCACAACACACACATGCTAGGGGGGCCCGGAGCAGAGGGCTGCCATTATGGCGCCCGGGGAGCAGGTGTCTTTGGGGTTAGGTGTCTTGCTCAAGGACACTACGACAGATTTATCCCCGGGAGGAGCTGGACTCGAACCGCCGACCTTGCGGTTGCGGGACGGGAGCTCTACCTCCTGAGCTACTGCCGCCCCCTGAATATGCCACACAAACTGCAGTTTTACACATCAGTGTTGTCTTTTATGCTGCCATAGACTTTGTTTTCAGTGTTTTGAGATAGTTTGTTTTGTTTTCTGGTCAGCAAAGCGGTTTTTAATCTTTGAGATTAAGTTTAGATTCAGATGTAACATACTGCCTACGTCTCTAGTCTATATCTCATCAGTTTTGAGGCCAGAGATGATGTGATCACAGGAGCCATGCTGACTCGCCAAGTCAGCAATAGCACGTTCATGACTCCACACATTGCTGTTGTTTTTATCACTCCACACCCTTCCTAATCTTCTAATTATAGTTTCCATTCCATCTTAGATCCTAAGAGGGATGCAGCTTCAATTCAATTTACTGTGCGAGAATTCAATTTTAGGCCAGAGGCAGAAGGTCAGTCAGCATAACCGTAGGGTAACGTGACTGGCAACAGAGTAGAAGCCAGGAACTCCTGCTTCACCGTTGCTAAACAAGCAAGCCTAAAAAGAGCTGGCCTGTGGTTAAAGTAAAATTAAAGCAATGGGGTATGAATTATACAAGTATAGGGGATATTATACTTCCTTTATTTGGAGTGGGGCTCTGGATGGAGGAATGCCAGTAGTGAGTACAGAGATGCACAATGTTCTATCATATAAAACAAGGAATAACATTCTGTGACATGTTGGTTGCACACGTATAACCAAACTGATTAGACAAGAACCTATGTAATATCCTACTTACAGTTCTGAAGAAGGATGTTCATTTTAGAGAGAGATGGGAAGAGCAATTACCTTGGGGGTAGTGAGAAGCTTAAAGGGACAATTGAAACAGACTTGCTGCAGTCAGATAGGCTGTGTAAGCGAGGGGGGGAGAGAGAGATGGGGGATAGTTGAAGCATTCTCAGAATTGCTGCCCTCATTTTCTGCCCCACATCATCTGGACAATAGGATGGGTTCCCTCTCTGTCTCACTAGGACCCGGCACTGCTTACTTCCTCAATGTCACTCTGACATGAAACTAGTGGAAGTAAATAAACGGATGAAGAGATGCAGATGTATGAAGAGAGAGCGTGTGTGAAATGGAATAGATGGCATCCAGGTCCTACTGACCGTATTGTTGTTACTTTCTGTTGTTACAGTCCATGCTTCCTGATTACAGTTACCTATCTATAGGCCAGTCATCTTACATGTGGCTTAGCCTGGTTCTGCACATAGCTCACACTCCAGAGATGATCAGATTAGCATTTCAGATTAAATCAATAGTCACTGTCTTCTGCATTCCTCATATGGCTATGGGCAGCTCAGACTGTGGCGCATCTGTGGCACCTCATGGCGTGTTTACTTGACCTAGGTCTGAAGGCAGTGAGCTGCAGACTTCATGCCCGACTGCACAAATGTATTGTGACAGGGTGCTTCCTCAATGGTTCCCAAAGGGTGGAAAATCGACTAACTGCACTCTTGAAAGTAGACACACACAAGCGCATCGATGTCCTCAAAGGTCATTCAAGACATACCACTTTGCCGTCTGCCTTCCTAGACATTTAACCGCACCTGTTCTTGCTCCAAAATAGTATCACACAGGAACAATAGATTAGGGGCAGCATTCACTTCCACTGTGAGTTAGTACAATGTTATCATTCTTGGCTCACTGGCTGTGTCTCGTTCTGCTCTTCCTCAGAAACTGACTTGCGGTGTAGCTTAACTCTCCCACTCATGAAGCCTCTTCCCTTGGATTAGCTTGTTTTAGGCTGTATCAGACAGCTTCCATGGAAATACTAAACTGTGTGTATGTGTGTGTGGTTTTTTTCTCGCGCATATGCAGGCACTCAGTCGTGTGGGTGCACATGTCTGTACGATGCAGTCAGAGTTATATATTTGATGCTTACATTATAAGTCAGTCTGTGTGGTATTCAGAACATACAGAAACCGAACATGACACTACACTTGGCACACTGATAAGAGAAGAGAAGCTGGGTGTTTTTTTCCCTCTCTCACTCCACCCTCCCTTTCTGTCTCCCAGCCCACTCGGTCTCTCACCTTGGAAAGAGTTAAAGAGGAAGAGAAACGTGTGGAGTGGAGAGGTCAGGAAGTGGTGTTGCAGTTGGATGGTAATAGGTTTGAAGTCGGCTTAATGAACCAAGCAGTGTAATGACCTGTGGATGAAATCTCACAAGGGGACCGAACCCAAGTAATGACCAATAGATAGATCCAAGACCAGGTATGTTCAATACTTTATAATTGCTAATGCTGAATAACAGGACAGTGACTTATAGCTTAACTTTCACATAGGTGTGATGAATTGAAATGAAAGAAAAATTAGAAGGGCTATAGAAAAGGAGAGGGTTAGGGAGTCGAGAAAAACAAGAAGAAGATAAACAACAGATTGAAAGAATGCAACGGTCATGACTAGTTTAGCCTCATGAGTAGTTTCTATGGTACGCCTTACTTTACCGCATTCAAACAATCAGAGTTTTGTAGAATGGAGGAACTGTAAAACAAATGGGAAGTAGGTGGATAAGATAGAGTATAGTAGGTTAGTTAACCTAGTTCACTTACTGGAAGAAATGGTGATATGGTTTGATTGGTTGGGAAAGTTGGGAACGGCTTGGTTGATCTGTACAAGGGGAAAGTGATATGTGGGTGTGTGTTTTCAGGTTAATGACTAATGAAGTGCATTGAGGACAAAGTCCACTCAACCAGCCAAGAGCCAGAAACTAAGTTGGACTGTGCCTAAATCTGTGTTTCATGTTTGTTTAAAGCAAGGCTGCGTGTCTATGTTTGACATTTCAGGGTCCCTTGTTGACCAGTGTCTAGGTATTCCACATTCAGATTTCCTAATTTGGGGAAATATTTTTAGGGAACTGTTTTCAACTTGGCCATTGGTTGTATTGTAACAGCCTGTGCTTTTCTCTCTACCTCCCTGAACCTGTCATAGTGAGTTTTGTCAGTATCCTGGGGTAAATACGACCATTCACTTGTTGTACTTGACATAGTTGTGTTAGGTCAGAAGCACACACAGCTTTCCGCCAACACATTTTAATTTTGCGTACTAGGACGTTCATTATGATATCACTAGATCTAGGCAAACATGTAGTTGTAATAGATGGAGTCAGTTGTAGAGAACTAGCCAAAAATCTGTCCTCTTACCCCATACTTGCTTTCTTCTTCTCTTTACTGTCCTCCCCACTGTGCTTGCAGCATGAGTGCACCATCCTCAGGTCGGAAGACCCCGGTGGACTATGGCGTCCAGATCCGCTTCATCAATGACCTTCATGACTCTGGCGCGGGGCACCCTGTGTCCCAGCCTAGGACCAAGACACAGACCACCTCCAAATACGGGGTGGCGGTCAGGGTGCAGGGTATTGCTGGCCACCCCTACGTGGTCCTGAAGGACGGAGGAGAGAAGGGGGACTCGTATGGGGTCCAGCTCAGGACCCAATACCCCTCTGGCTACAGTAGCCTTCCCCGGGGGAGAGAAAAAGCAGAACCAGAAGGTCAAGGGGGAGATGTGGCAGGGGGAGGAGGACAAGGAGGGGCACTACGCAGGGCCCAGTCCCACGGCTCACTGCTGGACAGGGAGGGAGAAGGAGGGGCAGGCACTGGGGGTGAGGAGTTTCAGCTGCGCAGGCCGCCAGGGGATGGGAGGTCTGGTAGCTATGGGAATCTGGATGGAGGGATAGGAGTAAGGGTGGAGAGAGAGCAGGTTCGGGGTGGAGATGTGAGAGGGGGGGGCATGGAAAGGAATATCTGGGATGGTTCGTATCAGGCAGGGCTCAACGGGTCACTGGGGAGAGTGAGGGGCAGTCAGTCCATCCCTGACCCTCCTCACCAAACAGATGAGCCTCACTCTGCTCAGAGACAGATTGCCGTCAACAGACTGAGAAGCCGGTTCGATGGTGGTAACACTGGTGCCCAACAGAGACAGCACGCTTCTGCACCAGAGGACCCCAGAGATGCCTCCCCTCACCTTACCCCCAACCCCTACTCCTCACCTCCTTCCTCGACTCACAGCAGCTTGGGACGAAGCCAGGGCTCTGTCACCAAGGTTACTGGCCACTCCGCTAATCAGTGGACTTCACCAGGGCGATATGTTGCTGTGGAGACGCCTGCGGCCAATCAGACAGAGACCCAAGTAAGAATAAAGTATTTTCATTTGTGGTTAGGAATTCAAATAGATTTTCAGAGTTCCAAACACTGCAGTGTACGCAGCACAAGTGTAGTATTCTGATCTATGTCTGAAGGTGACCCCCGACCTTTTGCTGGACCAGGGTCAGAGTTCAGAGATGAGCAGTGAGGAGGAGCAGGTCATGCAGACCATATACAGCGTCCTGAGAGAAGGGTATGGACCTCCATGCTACGCAAACTCCTCCTGAGACACTTAATGGCTGAGGTCCTAGAGGTTTTCTCCATACAGTCTTCATAATCAATTGGTAATAAATGATGAAATTACAGTAAATGATCAATCTTTGGTCATTATCGCCTTCCCTCAGGACCAGTGAGAGTGATGCAGTCGTGATGCACAACGTCAAGGTTATCTTTAAGAAGATTCAGAGCTTCAAGGTTTGTCCTTTATAAAATGTCTTCCATGGTTCCATACCTCTGATAAGGAAAACATACGAGCAAACTACTTATGTCTTTCCTTCTCCTTTTTCTTCACCAGCCTCGAGAGAGCCCTAGGGAAGAGTGGATGAGAGAAAAGAGGGAGTTTGAGAGAAAGATGGCTGAGCTACAGACCGCCCTGCAGGAGGAAAGGAGGGTGAGTGGAGCAGAAGGAGAGATGTGAGCAGGATGTTGGTTTTTTTAATAACGTTTCTAATACTTTAAGTTCAGTAACTATACTATAATTACACTTCTCCAGTTGTTTTATCTATCGAATGACAGCAGATTTAATTATTAAATAATAATGAATAAAAAATGATAAAGTAAAGTAAATCTGCATAACATTTGTACATGCCTTTGCTTTTCTTGATGGCATCAGACTACTCAGTTGATTTCTGCCATACAAATGCTCAAACTCTAGTAGAGAACATGAGCTCCAATTATAAGAGTTGAATATTTCTATACCTTTTTTTATTTTCCTTTTGACACCTCAGAATCCATATCAGTATGAACAATAGGTGTCGTTTTGCAATACCCAACCCTTATTAATGGCGTGAAGGGCAGGGAAGAAGACATCTGGAGGATGTACAGTATACTACAGCTTTTAATGTTTGGGCTGTTAGTTTTGGAGCAGTTTTGGAGCCTTTGGTGGTTTACTGTCATGAACTGAATTAATCTGGCTGATTGGAGCTGGCTACCTCAAGAGGAGGTCAGCATTCAGAAAATCAACCTGCTGCTTTCACTGGGCTCTAATTACATGGAGCTGGTTCAGCACCATAGACACACACACACACACCAGCCAAGTCCCCTCAAAATGAGAGCAGCAACCACCAATTGAAGGAAATAGCTGTTTGTTGTAGTTATGATACTGTGTTTTACTAAACCTTTCCAACTAATTGTGTTGTAATCTGACCAAGTGGGCTGGAGGTTCCTTTACATGTGCTTCAGATTAATCCTTAAAGCCTTATGGCCTGCACACACACACACACTAATCTAACTTCAGTAATGACTCATTATATGTTGGTTTAAGGAAGTTAGGCAGGTCTTAAACTCTAATAGCCCTTAAGAACTTTAACGTTTCCCAAAAGCCCATCGTTTATGCCAACAGAATCACAAGATGTCTTATGTTTCACTGCTCTCATTTATTTATCATGTATGCTTGTGTGTAGGACTCCGGTGGCAAGTCAGATCCTGCTCTGAAAACGGAGCTGGAGTTGTGTCTGGATGAAAATCTGCTTCTCCAGGAGATGCTAGACCGGAAGGGGAAGGAATTACACCAAACACAATCCGAGTGAGGAATCACACACACAAACACACAGGAAATAAGGAAGGGGCATATTTGAGGAGCATTGCACTGTAGTCTACAAATCTTGGTGGTAAGGATTGAGAGGTGCGGATGACGAGTCCATTCCACTGACAACCACATAATCATCACAATTTAATAAAGGTTAGACCCTCCAAACAAGCAGGTACTGAAACCTATTCACTAACTAATGTGTCACAGTTTGAATAAAGAGCGTCATTCAGTAGTGTGTATGTCCTTTTTTCCTCCCAGGCTGACTCAGCTGCGTATGGATAGGGAGAATGCAGAGGCACGGGCCAGAGAGATGGAGGACCAGCTGGCTGAGCTTCAGGATGAACTGAGGAGAGAGAGCAGCAACAAGATGGTACCACACATGCAGCATCCTCACAGAGAAACACACAGATACACAGAGTGAATTTGGCTCACCCTGTTGGGAGATCTATTTCACTTTTTTAAAGAAAAGACTCAGCACTAGACTGAATGACTTCTCAAGATGGCTATTTTTATAGTATAGCATGGTATTTATAGTTTGAAAAGCCCCCAAAATACTAATTATGAAGCAGGATTACCTCCAACAAGTTGTATTGAGTTTTTCAGCAATAATGTACAAAGGCAGACTTAAGAGTTTGAAAGCATTATGTTAATATATTCCCGGTGTCTGTAGGACCTGATGTCTTGTCAGGCGGACCTGTCGGAGGTATGCCAACTGAAACGGAAGCTGGAGGATACACTGAGACAGAGAGAGAGGGAGCTGACGGCCCTGAAGGGAGCTCTGAAGGACGAGGTGGCCACACACGACAAAGAGATCGAGACGCTCCGAGAGCAGTACAGCACCGACATGGAGAGGCTGAGGAGCAGCATGGAGCAGGTGTCTCAGGTAGACACGCACAGTTTCGCACTTAACCCTCAATGACATTTCACATGAAAATTTGTTTTAACGGGAGCCTAAGTCAGTTCTCGGTATCAGCCAGAGCCCTTGAGCAAATGCACTGAACTTCACCACTCCTGCATGCTCGAATGCTCTGACCCTTTTAGTGACATAACATTTACTTTCTTACAAAAAGAGAGCATGTAGGGTGTCGGTGTCTTGCTCAAGGATACCTCAACAGGACGGCTGTGGTTTGGATTGAACCTGAGACTTCTGGTTACGGGATGGTCTCTAACCCCTAGGCTACCTTGCAGCACATACATATATTTGTGAGAGTTACATATGAGTTTCATTTTGAGTAATAATAAATTCCAGATTTCCTTGAAAAATAAGAGCTACAGTTGCATTATCTAGCAGGTGTTTCGCCCAGAAAGTTTGTCTTAGCAGGTTGGAAAGAAACAGCGTTTTGACCACTGTGAGACTGGAACTCTCTGAAACCCATGCTATTAAATGGTACTGCTATCCACTATACTTTCAATTCTTCTGTCTCCCATTTTAGTCTCAGGCAGGTATCGAGGCAGAGCGGTTGCGTGTGAACGCCTCGGTTCGTTCGCTACAGCAGCAGTTGGAAGACTGCAGAGACGAGAGCAGCCACTGGATGAAGCAGTTTCACACCAGCAGAGACGATCTCCGAACCACCAAAGAGGAGTGAGTCTGTACACACAAAAAATTAATCATTGCTTACCTATATCGATTTTACACCATTTACACCTCTTTGCATCATTTCTGTTTTCACCTGTTGCACTATTAATGTGTATCTATCTCTTCTCTTTCTTCATCTCTGATCAATGTTTTCCAGAGTAATCCAGCAGCCTTGAAACACCTGGAGAGAGTCACTAACTGCATTTGTGTTTAGATATGCAGACTTGTAGATGTGGCTAACTGCGCTAACGGCTGTCTGACTGTAGTGTTCGAGGCCAACCACACTTAACACAACGTTTTTTACATCTGGTTGATGACCTCTGGTTCTTGCGTGCATGGAGTGTTTTCAGTGCTATGAAGCAACACTTGTTGTGACTAATGTAAACAGGCCAACTACTTCTGATCAGACAATCGAGCAGTGATATACATGGTCCCATGTGTTAAGATCAATTGTTGCATGTGCACCTTTTTCAGACTACTGCAAGCTCGTCTGGAGAAAGAGGAATTTGAGGAAGAGTTAAGGGAGATCCAGGAGAGAGTGAGCACCATGAAACAGCAGATGCCAGACCCCAGCCACACACAAACTCTCAACAAGGTGCAGTCAATTATACAGATACTTACCGTGCACATGCCCATACATGCACACACATACACACACCTACATGCTCTCTGATGCGCACATGAATGACCCTACCTGCTGGCAAACTTGTGTGATGCAGAAATGTGACTGTCAAGTTGTTTAATATTTCTGTTCAGGAGCTCCAGCGTTCCCATGCTGACCTGCAGAAGGCCCAGTCTGAGTTGGAGAAACAGAGGACAGATTTTGATAAGAAGGTCATGGAGGTCATCTCCTTAAAAAAATCTCACCAGGAGCAGGGGGCGGAGCTTACGTATGAGATTGACAGGCTTAAAGAACAATTGCAGAGAGCCAAAGAGGGCTTTGCCAAGGCACAGGACAAACACAAACAGGTCAGTTTCATCTCACACTGAGGGGCTTGAGCATTGGGAGTATTTATACATTAAAAAGCAGCACTGTCTCTTATCCTTCCTTTGTCTTCCTGCCTATAGCTACCAAACCCAGCTGTCATCTCAGAGCTGGAGCACAAGCTTGGAGAGGCACTTATAGAAGTGAGCCATCTCAAAGAGAAACTCTCATTGACTGAGGAGGATCTAGAGACCGGTAAAGCACGTCTGAGCAAAACTCAGATGGAACTAAACTCTCTCCAAGATGCCCGGCAGGAGCAGGAGGAGGCTAATGCGCGTCTCAGAGAGAAACTCTCACGCTTAGAGGTGAGATCTCACACTTGCATACACCACAATATGTCAGAGACTGTATAAAGCTCAGTGCGTAGATACCCTGAAAGTCTGAGACATGCTTGAGCAGATCTGGACAACCCCTGTGATTCCATAGGCCCAGCTGCAGACAAATTCCACAGAGAGCTCAGAGGCAGAGCTTGCCCTCCACATTGAGATGAGAGAGCTGAGGTCTGAGCTGGATGAGGCCAAGAGAAGAGCCTCTCGACTGGGCCAGGAACACCGGGAGCTCAGCCTGCGTCTGGAGGACAGGGAGAAAGAGAAGGAAGCACTCACACAGACCAACAACCAGCTGGAAGAGCTCAAACGACAGCAGGAGAGAGCTCTGGAGAAACTCAACAAGGAGGTAAGAAAGAGAGATCCGTCTTTTACCTTTTCACACTGCGAGTCCAGCCTGGAACATCTTAATGTATTGCTCAGTAGAGAATATCTAGCACAAAAATGTTCATCCTGTTGTATTTTCTCTCTCCCTCCTTCTCCCTGTCAGTATGAGTCTCTGTCAGTGTCCTCCAGAGATGAGGCGCAGGCTCTCAGGGTTCAGCTGGAGGAGCAAAGGGAGCGAACACGCAAGGAAACACAGGAGGCCCAGCGTCATGGAAACGATGCTCAGGCTGAACTGGAAAGAAACCATATGAATCTTAGGAGTCTGGAGGAAGAGGTGTGCATGCATGCTTGCTTGCCTGCCTGCCTGATTGTGTTAATGTGTCCGTGAAGTGACATAACATGCAAACTGGCATGTATATAGTTTTTATTATGAAAATTATGTTTGGCCTGAAAGTTTCTAATATATTATGTTAACAGTATTCTAATATTGTGTGGCTAACTACACACAAAACAACAATATTAGTTCTGCATGCTTGCTTGACTGTATTCATGTGTCTGTGAGTCATGGTGACAAACAAACAAAGTGGTAGGCATATTTTTGTCTGACCTGAATGTTTTTAATAGTTTTGTGTGTCTAACTAGATCTCCCGTCAGAAGAAGGAGCTCCTGCTTGTATATGAGGAGAGAGACAACCACCAGCTGGATAAAGAGCTTCTGACCAACAGACTGCGCTACCTAGAGGGAGAGCTAGAGGCCAGCAAAAACAGCCACAACGACAAGGCCCGGGAGAGTCGCATCCTGGAGGTAGGATATGTGCATATACGATTGACATGTGCTCACTAGGGCTGTGCGACATGGACAACATCTTCTATCATGATATGGGTAATTTCACATCACGATGATGATGTATATCACGCTATAGTACGTTTTCTGTACATTTGATGACAAATTTGTCTATAGAATATAACCACATGCCTCTAGGGCTGGGTATCGCCATTGATTTCCCGAATTGATTCTATTCCAATTCACTAGGTCCCAATTCAATTTGATTCAATATCTATTAGATTAGGGATATTTCAATTACAATACCAATTTTGCTTGGATATGAAATAGATTCTCAGAGAACTAATGCTGTAAATATTCATGTTTACATTAAGAATTGACCCTAAAGCAGTTACATTAATGTACTTTTTATTTAACATGACCAAAACACTATAGCCGTGTATCAGAAGAGAAATGACCAAAAGAAGACAAACAACCATATATTAATTAATAAGTAAAAGTAAACCAACAATCAGAAATTGAAAAGGGCTCTGAATTGCCTTTGAAAATAGTGCAAGAAATCAGTTTGTCAAAACCTCTGGATATTGTAAACTGTAAAGTCCATGAGCTAAAGCCCCTTCATGATGCTTTCCCACTTCTTGGAGATTGTACGGCTGCCTTCAACACACCTGGGAACTGGGGAGTTTCCCACCTCGTAGTGGGAACTATGACGCTTGAGTGACGCAGCCGCATTTTGGATTAAAAATAACAGTTTTAAATCGATACTTTTCAAAAGGAATCAATACCAAATGAGTAGTATGAGAGTATCGATACCAGTTTCGATCCACCCATCTCTTCTGGATTGTCCTTTCCTAAGTTAGCCGAAGCATCAGCATCAGGTTACTATAAAATTATGACAGAGGCTTTTATCAGACCAATGGATTTTATTTAAACACTTAGTAACTTGGCACAACACATTAACTCTCTCTTAGTCCGTATCCCGGTCTACTCTACACATGTCTCTGTATTACCGTAACTCTCTTAGTAACTTTGCATGTTAAATGTTTACCGTATATGACAGTTGATGCAACTTGAAACGCTCCAAGATTTCTCCGTATTTATTTAGGCAAGATACCCAGTCTATATTCTCCGTGGCTTTGGTGACTTTATACTCGTTTGTTACCGCGCTGGTAAACAAACGATATCGGATCATTCAAATGAAGATCGATTTGAATCAGAAAACCAAGCCATACATGCAAAAGATTTTTGTTTCATAAAAACAAAAAGAAATTTGTTTTATTCAAAATATGCTGGCGAAACAATTGGTTGCCTTTTCTTACTTTTATTTCCCGTTTCTTCCTTAACACAAAAATGGGAAATAAGATTAACATAAAATATATTTAAAAAAGTGCATTTTCATTTCTGAACTTCCAACTAATCCAAACACTTCCGCTGTCATCAGTAGGGAGAGATAATGTAGAATTTCAAGTACCGTATTTTCCGCACTATAAGGCGCACTTAAAAGCCTTTAATTTTCTTACACCGCCCCG
>OMOT01054349.1:6904-17607 GCA_900312575.1 Acanthochaenus luetkenii
GTCGGGTCGCTGCCAAAGGGACTGTGGGAAAAAAAACGACAAACCTGATCCCAGACCAGATCCTTAAAGAGCTCCCGTTGGCAAGGGGACTGACTTATTGGGGACAGAAGGAGGGTGTAGCGTTGAGATCATCAGCTCAGTCAGCGTTAGTGCAGAGCACGTAAGGCTACGGTCACGTTACCACGGAGCGGTTGTACAGCCTGACTCGTACTGGTGAACCTGAGGGCGGAGTAGGATGAAGTATACAATATATATTTTCAGATACAACACAGAGTACGTGAACAGAGATTTCCACTTTATCGCCGGTGGGGTTATATAGGCCTTTGTATATCCATCAGGTTTTTGCTTGTGTGTGTGGTTTTCACCGGGGCCGCCGTATTCATCTGTATTGGGTCGGTTGTCGTACCATACCAGGCTCGTGCGACATGACGGGACCTGAATTCGTTTGGTCGGCTCCATTTTTCTGATAATGAAGCGCACGATGTTTTTGTGATGGGCGTACTCTTCTATCCTCCGCCTCGTTCTTTTCATCGCTCCTCTGACTGGTTGCTTATGTTACCGATGCCATTGTGTCTTGCATTGATTTCATTACCGCCGTGCCATTGTGTCCTTGACTACAGTTTGCACAGTGTCTTTCCATGCACGTTTTCTTTTTCTTTTTTTCATCCGACACGTGGTACTAATGCAAAATTACAAGACAGGCGCTTGTGAGTGTGTATGTTGAGTGTGTAGAGAGCGGTTTACAGTAGTGATTGGATATCCACCATGCTTTTTTGGGTGCGTATGTTTGAGCTGGCTCTGCGTAGTTGACTCTCATTGATTAGTCTGAGGTACTTAGACGCAGCTTGTGCGGGCCAGAAGACACCCCGGCCTGCTTGGAGTTGTCCTTGACTTTACGGTGCAGTCGCCTGTTCCAGTACGACCCTGTTGCCGGCATAACATTTGGCTAGTCTGTGTCCACATTAACACGATTATAATGGTTGGCTCGTCCATGTTAACACAATAATGTATATACCAAGGCTTCAACCCTTTGCCAAAACATTTGCATATTTGGGTAATTGATGGAAAACATACACGTATGTAGTATAGCAGTATGGTATTGGAAACCTCGTTATTTTTTTACGTGTGGCCTTTATCTCTACTTTTTTTTTGTACTTAAATGTAAATATTGTTCCCATCGTCGGTGTCTCAGATCAATATATAAGGCTTCTGATTCAAACAAACTGATTTCTGTTGTTAAATATTATTTCAAGGCAAACCAAGAGACATTATCCGTATCCTAGAATTCTACTGAACAATAAAGTACAACAACAAAAAAGTGCAATATTACACCAATTCAGTTTTACATGTGAAAACACAAGGAAATAACAATTGTACTCATCTGGATTTGTTCCATTCACGCCTTATTGCCATTGCATCGAGACCAAAGACTAATCAGCATCTGAGTTAGCTATATTTAGCTATATTTACCTCAACCTCCCCAGAATGACGACACCATATACGTCCCAACTGCACCAGTCTCTGTATCTTAGTGGTAGTAGTAGTTCCAAAACAGTGTTAAAGCGCGTACAGGAGTGAGGGGATGGATTGGATTGATTGGCCAATGACTTTTCCATGCCTACACACATTTTGTATATATATACGGTATATATATAAATGCTGTATGCCACTTGAAACTGCAAATGTTTTTGTAACCACTGTCGAGCGCAGTCAGGGAAAGTGGCTGGGAGTTTTGATTTGGGTGTGTTCAATGCGTTTGCAAAGTTTGATCATAAAAAATACAATAAAAAGGAGGTTTGCAGCAAAGTCCTCAGTAATCACTCGCTTCACTGGACGTGACTAATTGCTTTCACCCCACTTTCTTACCATGTTATTTTAGATGACGAAAAGCAGCGTAGTGGTGTTGTTGAGCTGGGCTACTGCAGTGTGCCGTTCCCTTTTCTCTGACTTGAGAGTTGAAATGAACAATGTAACTCGCACAGGCGCAAGACTGCCAGAGCTTGATATAAGGAAGAAACGCGATTTGGACTGTGACCTACTTTTGCTCTGATCTTATCGTGACGCTCCTTGGCACACGAGAGACTTCGAAATCACACAGTACCATAGCTGTCTGTCATTTCTGTAACTACTGTTGTTTTGATTACATTTGAAATAATAAAGAATGTTGTTTCAACAAAGCCACCCACCGAATATTGCCATTACACCCCAGTTCCTGTGTTCCTGTGTGTGCGCACGCATGTCTAAATGTGAGAGGTGGTGAGAGATCTTGTGCACTGATGGGTTTATCTGTGTGAAACGTTAACAACAACAACAACAACAAGTGTTGTCCTTTCTTTACACAGTAGGTTAGCATTTTGTTTTTCATTTTAAGTGCTGGAAAAAGTGCATGCAAGCATGGAGGTGGAACATGGGACAGATTCATTAGGAGGAAAGCCAGTATTTGACTGATAGTGGGCTACAAATGTCCTTTTGGTGCTCATTCTACAAGTCAATCACATGACATTTGCAAAAACTTATCTTATCCCCCCAAAAAATATATAATTTCCCTCTTTACGTAATCTACATCCATCCTGAAAGAGAGCATTGGAATATTAGGTGAGGGGACCGGATGGTAAAACAGCATCACTGCAGATTCGACAGAGATAGAGCTGTGCAGCAGTGAAACAACGCTGGATAAACATGGCTGCAACGGAGATGGAGCAGAGCTTGGCAGGCCAGGAACAAGGAAGGGATGAAGGTGTAGTGAGAGGAGTCCTCACCAGGGGAGGAGAACGAGTTACAGCGTGAGCCAGCAGGGCTTTCAGACCTTTGTTTGGTACATCTATGTCCCAGGCAAGATGGATGTAGTAGGATGAAGGACAAAATTAGGATGAAACCTCTATGTTTGGCACTGGAGCGGTTAATCAAGCAGAGAGCTTGTAAAGAATAATAAGTGGGTGTTGATAGATGGACATCCGGCCATTACATACATCAGCTGAATCTATTGTAGAGGCAAGGTCACTACAGTGTTGTAAATTATAACGTCTTCGTAAATACGTCCATGATCTCTGTGACTGATGTCTTACTGCCATCTAGTGGCGAAACTACCCTGAAAGCATGTATTTCTATCAAAACCATTTGAGATAGCTGCATCATCTCTCTCAGCATATTTCAGTGTTTAGCTGTACAACTCCTTCCTTCTCGTTTATTAGATCAGACTAAAAAACACATCCAATACTAGCAATTCATTGTCTCCTTGCGCAACAAAATTACCCATCATCTAGTCTCCCCAATATTCTGTATATTTACGATTGTGAGCTATGGAGGGAAATAACTTGTGGTTACCTTAATAACTTTTACCGGTCCTATTTAAGACAACAGCTTTGATCTGTCACAGCTCGTGTACAGCCCAACAATCTTAAACTACCTCAGACAAACCATTTCAGAGATTTAAAGAGGAATCTACTTCAGTGCTAAAATAACCCCATTTGTCAAACATTCAAAAAACAAGCTCAAGAATTAAATCAAAATATACATTTATTTGGATATAATAGGGGGGACAGTACAGAACTTGTTGGGGGGGGTCTAGTTTCTTCACAAACAAATCTCAATTGTGTAGGCAAATAAAAGGTGTAGCAAACCTACAAAATGTTATAGAGGTTAAACCCCAGAGAGATAACACCCCTTCTTTCATGAATTATTCAAAAGTAACTTGATTCATGTGTTGGACTGAGCCAATGCGTCACAGGGAGGTAACCAAGCAACAATGTAGGCCATAGGCCTCGGTTTCTGCCTTCTCTTCCTGTATCAAATGTCAAAATACAAACAAGTCAGTATTTGCCCACACTGGGTGATATAGTGCATGTGATGATTGTCAGAATAATCAACAGCATTGGATTTGCTATGCTCTTTAGTGAGTATATAAAAAGACATTAATAAAAAAGACCTGAGCTGCTTTCAAGAAGCAGATCTCAGTCCTGGTCCAGGGGCCTCATTCATCAAGCGTGCGTACTCCAGTCATACGATCACTTCTACGCAAAGTGTGGAATTTATCAATTTGTACTTATACTTCAGAATGTACTTACATTTACGTACGCACAGTCAGACCTGTGGTAGAATGGGGAAACTACAAATGGAAAGCATTGTAGCGAGTGAATTTAACATGAATTAAACAATAGTGACATCTACAATGTTTTAATTAAGTAATTATGTTAGAAACAGCCATGTAGCGCTGGCTAATTGGTGTGAACATCTATAAAAGACAGATCTGTGACAGATGTTTCTAAATGAATGTAACATGGCTTATCTCTCATTACTGAAGATTTGTCACATCGTGCGCATCTTCAGAGACGTGGATCTATCTGCTGAAAGCACAGAGTGGCTTGTAAGTAGATACCGCTCGCCAAAACATTTATGATCTGATTTGGTGCCTATGTTGGAGCGACAAACTAACCACAACAAAGCCATTCCTGCGCTCATCCACGTCCTGTCCACCCTGAGGGTTTGACCACCGGCACGTTCCAGAGTCAGTTTGGAGATAGATAGATCATTTCCCAGCCCTCAGTGAGCAGGATGATGCAGCAGTGTTGGATGCCATAATTTATCTGAGTCTGAACTACATCCAGTTCCCTTAAACTGTTCTACAACAAGCTGAGATCCAGCGGGAATTTCATTTCATTACAGCATTAGACGCTTTTATCCAAAGCGACTTACACACCATCATATACCATAGACATACCACATATACATACATCATATACTAATGACATCATATACCATACTACACACAAACCCATGTCTTGGGACTGTGGGAGGAAACCCACAGCAATTTCACGGCATCAAATATGTCAAAATATAACCGGTGCAACAGACTGAACCACGTAGCAATAAAAACACATCACACAACGATTTTCATTATGTCAACAGAAAGGGGCTTCATTCAGTTAATGTACAGTGATGTAGTGTTAAATAAAAAGGACCAACAGCCTGGACAAAACTCCATCAGGTCCACCTCTATTTCTGTTTAGTCATTATTTCAGTGAGGAGAAAAAGCCATAGTCACGTGGCTTTTGAAGGGATGTTTTGTAACCATATATGGTTAATCGGGGCGTTTCTGTATGCAAACGACCAAAATGTGCACGAGCACGCTGGTTTAGACCGGGTGGGATTTATCAACATTGATCACTTACTGTTGTGCGTACGACCTGTCTGCGGCAGTTTAATAAATACAGATTATTTTGTACTTAGACAGGTTCTACATTTTGTTCGTAGGACAATATTTAGAACGTTGTCGACGCACGGTTTATGAATGAGGCCCCAGGATTGAGAAGCACTGCTTAAAAGTCCCCATGAAACAAACTCCCATTACTTTTACTTCCTGGAAAACAGAGTATCTTTCATGCTCATGCTGCACTAGTAGGCGTACATAAAAATTCCAACCAAAAAATCCCATTGGTTAACACTTTTGAATGATCCTTCCCCGCGTTATGTCCCGCCCAGATATCCTGTTTCAACAAGAAATGCATAAAATCAAGGAAGTAAACGTGCCGTTTCATGGGGTCTGTAAGGCAAGCTATATAGACAACTGAGTTCCTTTATAACTGTACACTGATAGTGTAATAAAACAATGCAGCATAGGAAAATCATTATCTGTTTGGTCACAAAAATGGGAACTTTTTAAAGCTCTATGTGATAACTTGGCACTGTTCAGAATTCGCAACTACTAACATAGTAACCGGATGTGACTTAAAACGCATCACTTCCTGTGCGACACTTTACTATTTCCAATAGCAAATTGTAAATTCTGAATTGGCTGTTCCAGATGGTCTCATGTTACATTGACAGTTTCGCTGGAGCTTGGAAAGGCCAACGCCAACACTAATAGCAATTCAAAGTGAATGTTTTACCACAAAAAAAGTCATCACATAAGAGTTTTAAAGCCAATTCCCTGAACAGAACATTACATTAACAATTTAGTAGTACAGTTGTGCCATCCACCAATGGCACATAAGGAGTGTTCACAATGGGTTGAAAATGTGTGACGCTTACCTGAGCAACAGCTTGTGCTTCCTTGTTGCAGACTGAATTAAATCTGTCCCATCACACTACCCTCATGAACCAACGCTTGAACTATTACAAGCCCACATGAGACATCTAAATCTAAAATCTTTAGACAGCGTGAAAAGGCACTAATGTTGCAATAGTCTGCCAAAACAACACAGTGACAAGATACTGCATAATAATGACAAAAGCACACAGTATATTCTCTGTTCACAAAAATAAATAATCGTACTTGTTTGCACATTCAGTGACTGTCAGTAAATGACCCTCGTCCGAGGCCGGGCTTTGATGAGGATGTCAACTCAGCAGCTTTCCAGTCAGTTAAAAGGATGGCAGAGGCTCCATTAGTGCTGGTTTAGAGAGGGTCCATCAGCCAATGAGAGTCCAGTTAATCTAGAATTGAACAAACTATGAGTTAACAGGCCTACGTCTGCCATAGATATGAGCGTAATGATCATGGCATTCAGCGAGAATACCCTGACATCACTACAACTTTCATTATAGTGTTATTACAGAGGGAGTTATGGTGAACGGTGCACGATCACTGCTGACTGCAGTCCAAACCATGCGCATATCAGACTGGTAAAATAAATACATCAACTACTCCAAGGCTAACAAGTGTATTTACCTTAAACTGAGTACCGGTAACAGAAATGCCTGTCACACAATATATAACTTGTTGAGATCTGAGATTTCACTTACGCTTTGTTGTGAGGATAAATGCATCACTCGCTGAGAGTCGGGTCCACCTCGATGGGTTGGGCCAAGCTCAGGGCGGAGTTTTGTTTGGGCCGCGCCCCCAACTCCCGCCCCTCTCTGGCCTTCTCAGCCAGGTTCTGGTTCACGTCCAGAGGTTTCTTCTTCTCCTCCACCTCCTCCGGGCTGTAGAAGCCCCCCTCCTCTGCCACCATTTTCTCCACCCTCTCCATTAACCGCCCTAGCTGGGGGTGCTTCCCGAAAACGCAGTTATTAATAACGAAGTACCTCCTCTTACACTTGTCCAGCACCCACTGCAGCTCCTTGCCCTCCCTACGGATGTACCTCTCTATGGAAATGTTCTTCAACACCTCCGCCCAGGTGAACACCACAATCAAACGCCTCCAGGCGCACTCCCCCAACAGGCCCACGTGCTCCTCCACACGAGCGCGATCCACCTCTGAGAACATGCCCACGGGGATGACCAGCAGGAAGGCGTGGGGACCCGGAGGGCACAAGGAGGCCCCTCTCACCATCTCCTGCCGGTAGGAGGGCGGCGTATCCTGGGCGGAGAACCAGCCCGGCGTGTCCACCACAGTCACCAGCCGACCCTCAGCCTCCGTCTGTCTCTTCACGCAGAACTCAGCGGCTCTCTCCAGGCGAAACTCCTCTCGGCCCAGGATGGTGTTGCCCGTCAGGCTCTTTCCCGGCCACCTCCAGCCCAGCAGCACTAGACGAAGTTCAGACAGACGGTTGGCCACCCGGGCCGCAGCCGCCGCCTTCCTCTCCTCCTCTTCCGGGTCAGGGACATCGTCTGCTATTGGTCAAAGGATTGACAAAGCATTCAGTGTTAAGCAGGGATGCAGTGGAGGGTGAAACTACCTTAAATCAGCTTTCCATTTGCAGAGTAGTTTACCAACTGTTTCAGGCCTCCATACATGCATCAAATACATCAACGTAAACAATATCAAACTGACTTAAGTCTTTAGAGGAAAAACTAAAGTTTACATTTGTCATACTTTACCTTTTTAGTTACCAATACATCACTAGTGTTTAGTGTTCTACCTTTCCCCAACATTCATCTGCCCAATCAAACCAAGGCTTTTGTCCACCACAAAGTTAACTACACTTAGAAGGATGTGTTGATGTAGCTAGCTTACAGCAAGTTGGCTAACTTTAGCTTCAAGCTAAAGTTACATTAATATAACCAAATGTCAAAGATTGTGTGAGGCGAGTCTGAACTTATAGCCGTTTAGTCCAACATTTGCTGTCTCTGTGTACCAACCCCTAAAAGGTAACTGACGTTAGTACGTTCACGAGTGAAACTGGCGAGTGAAACGTGTCATGTTCCGGTTAGGGGGGAACGTTAAACCCTGGAAACAGACGACGCTCATCTCAACAGCCAGGAAACTAACGCGGGGTTCAAGAAATCATTCGGACTTTGAAAACTCACCTGTCGTCCGCAGCGGCGTCTCCGTTTCCATTCTCACCTTTTATTCCAGCTGTTCGGCTTCTTCAAGTTCTAGTTCAATGTATTTGGGCGCTTAGTCCGCCGAAGGACTTCCTGCCTGAATAGAACGTGACGGAACGTGTCGAGCTAACCAGAATAAAATACGACTTCCTGTCCGAGCCTTCAAAATAAAACCACCCTTGACGAAAACGGTCGCAGTTGTGTTTATTTTTTTGAGTAATACAAAAGTATCAAAGGGAAAATTAAGAATATATGCAAACATGAATATAGGACAAGTCAGTACATGACCATGTTTAACCCATATCTGTGGCACAATCGCAGGACAAGCACATGAACTGTCGCGGTGAGCAGAAAGCAACATACATCAAGTGACTGAGTGCTTTTATTAGTCAACATTGTTTATTTACAGCCGTATGACATACGACCAAGCATCCTGTGTTACAAACACCACTCATGTCTTCATTAGGCCTATAGAAGCAGGCCATTCTGCTCCACAGAGAGGTATGCAAACATGGATCTATAACTGCATCTTGATCCTTCACTTAAACATTTCAAATATTTTTCATAAATAAGACCAGACACAAAGAAAAGACCATTTATAAAACATTGTAAGGAACTTCATTTCCCCTATTAAAAATAGTTCATAGAAAAAGCGAATAAAAACAGATCTTCATATCGTGCGTTGCCCTTTATCAACGGGTGAAAGCTGCATTAATGGACTTAAGTTGCCCATGCTGCCAGCATACGCATATCATCGTCGTCTTCAACCTTTTTCTTGGATGCTGTAAAAGGAAGAGGGATCGTTAACATTTGATGTTATCAAATTTGTTTGAGTACAGTTATCAGGGTGGGAAATTAAAACCAGAATTCAGCCAAATGCTTGTAAATTTGACAGTTTACCAGCCACTTTGGAAGGTTCACTCCTAAAAGTCATTTTCTTCTGATAAAATTGAGGAAGTGGCCGATTACATTTGGAATCCATTAGCCACTGTGGCTGGTGGATGAAAACATGTTCCGTCCTGAAATGCATCAGGACCTTGAAGTGTTGTACCTACATGTGCGCTGACGGGGCTTTGATGAGGGCAGTTTGGAGGTGGGCACACTGGGCAGTCTGCCCATGTTCCTCATGCTGTTCTCCAGCTCCTCCTGTTCCAACTCTGCCAGCTCTGCCAACAGCTCATCCTAAGAAGAAAACACATCAACGGCATTATTATATTATATACAGGAAATGCAGAAAGAGAGTGAACGCCCGATTGATTTTGATCCGAGGAATTGAAAAGGTCTCTACCTCGTCAAATGTCTCGCCAAAAGGTCGGGAAATAGCATCGCAAATCTCCCGGGCCACTTCCTGTTGCTCGGTGATGTCCTGCATTAGAGAGTCTATCTTGTCAAGGTCCCTGAGGGAGACAGGAAGTGAGAGAGAGGGAGATAAAGGGTGAGATGTTACGTTCAACTTCATAATAAACTCACTTCAAGGAGCTCAATGTCTTCATACAATGAAATGAACATGAACAGAACCAGGAAGTTGAGTGAAACGGATACCACCACATGGCAGTGCTATATTCCAATCCTAGACTATTTCAGTTATTTAAAAAGGTAAAGTCAGAGAACGCAGGTTTCACCAAAACACGCTCAACCCTTCTCCGTTTATACTGCGAGCCTCTTACATCTTCTGGTGGACCCCCTTGATGGCCTTGGCAGCGAAGCCCATGTTCTTCAGGACCTCCGTGTTGGTGCGGGCGTTCTCCAACGCTTCTCTCTGGAACTCAATGGTGGAGAGCGTGCCGTCGATCTGCGTGAGCTGCTGCTCCAAGCGCTTCTTCCTCTTCAAGGCCTGCAGGGCAGCTGATGAGAGCAGAAGGGCAGATTGTGGAAGAGCCAAACGAGAAGAGTAGTTGTGCGCGATTGTTAGCGCCAGTTTTACGCCATTCCTTAAAACACAAAGGCGCCTGGGATCCTCCCATTATATCACCGTGTTTATTTACAGGCTGAAGTTATTCACCAAGCGATGACTGCAGCAGCCATAACTTTACACTGAATATCGTGGGGTTCTTGCACATGGAGGTCGTTTAAGTACTATTTGCAATTCCTGTTGTGTTGTCGGTCACTTCCCTTATGAAAAAACGTGTATTTTGTAAAAGTATACTCAAGTATAAGAAGTGTACTAACTTTGGTAAACTATTAGTTTACTTGTAAGTGTACGGCTTTGTTACTTATTGGGACTAAATTCACCCACTTTTTTAGTTCATACGTGTACTTGTAGGTGTACTTTAGGTTAACATCTATACTTTTAGTATACTTGAGGTTCACTCACACAAATACTAAAAGTGTACTAAGGTATATTTGGACTTAATTGGATGACTCGAATTTATACTTATACTTGTATCGTTAAAAGGTATAAGCACAAGCCTAAGTATACCATTCTCAGTACCTTTTGCAAAAGTGTAAAGGAGTATTAAACAAGTACGAGCCTATGTATATATATAAATTCAACTGC
>OMOT01054369.1:5472-17470 GCA_900312575.1 Acanthochaenus luetkenii
TGCATGTGCTTACTTACAGCATGTAGGTAATAACTCCCAGGCTCCACATGTCTGTGTTGAACGACACAAAGTCGAAGTTGATTACTTCTGGAGCAAGAAACTCTGGGGTGCCGAAATTCACTTGCAACTTCTCCCTTGGTTTATATCTAAGTGGGGACATCATTTAAGACTGTCATTGTCTCAGCCTACATTTTCATTTAGTAATTACAGCCGTCAATGAAAGTGTTAATCACAGAACTAAATTGTATTCTCAATACTGCATCTGATGTAAATACCAACACTTACATTCTGGCAAGACCAAAGTCGATGATCTTGACCTGATTTGTGACTCTGCTCACACATAGAATGTTCTCTGGCTGAAATTCGTAACAAAACAAAAGAAACGATTCAAGTGATTGCTTGAGTCAACTCTGAGATTGTGTCAACTCCGTTTCCACACACGGTCTTGAACAAAAACACACCTCACAACAAATAGAACGGACTTTGTTACCTTCAGGTCTAGATGTAAGATGTACATCTTATGCATGTGCTGCAGGCCCTCACAGATCTGCCTGATGAACATCACAGTGTCTAACTCCATCAGAGTGTAGTTCTCATCGATGATCCTGTCAAACAGCTCCCCTCCATCCACACTGTGGTGACACACAGACGCATTCAAAACAAACACTTTACAATACAAACACCCAGAATCTAAATCATTTGTAACCTACGATATTGTTTTGTCTATTTTGGCAGAGTTTTCTATATTCTTAAAGATTAGATTGCACAAAGATACAATTGTCAAACAAATTTAATTAATAATTAAATCAATCATATGTAGTTGACACAATTTCTGCTAGGCATGACTGCGCGTGGCTCTATTCCACACAAAACTGACAAAATGTAAGATTTGTCAAATGTATTCTATCAAGGACAGCGTTTCATAATCCAATTTGTCGGTGTAGCGTGTTTCAAATGCTATTTTACATCAATTAAAATGTGCACTGAAAAAAAAAATAGAATAGAAGAAGCATACTAGTAAAGTCCAAAATGCAATGTGCACAGCACTGTAGGCTTAAATGTATTAAGAGAAGATGCAATCCCCTCACTGTCCATTCACTGAGAAAGGAACGCACTTGACCAACTAGCGTATATTTAGGCTATTCATTGACCTTATGTATATGATATAGATTCATAGTAATGTTGTTGATGTTTTGTATAATGTTGTATGTAAATGTATGCATTATATATTAAAGCAAGTAATGAGTGATCATGTGACCAAGATGATATAAGCGCACCTGGATGTCATTGTGAATACGCAAACCTGGCGAAGCTACGGTGAAACGCGGTGTTTGCTAGTTTTTTGTTTACCTAATAAAGTAATGTTGTAAATTATGGTTGCCATCGCTTCTCCTTGAGTGAGGCTGACTAGACTAGAATGATTGTGTTTCCTGCGCAGAGCACTTTGGACTTGACTATCGTAGAAGGAGCATACTATTCAAGTACAAGGATGATGTCATTCCTTGACTCATATGCCGCGTAGAGCTGGATCAGGTTGGCATGGTCCAGTTGATTCATGACCTGGATTTCATTCTTCACCACATCCTACCAAAAACACAGATGCAGACGAGCATAGATGCAGAGACAGGTACGGACGAGCAGAGACACAGATGCAGACAAGCACAGACAAACATAGATAGACATAGATGTAGACACAGACAAGCGTGCACACATGCACACGATGAGAGGTGTCAGCTGTTCTCAGCTATGAGACAATGGCTCTTCTTATAGGTCAAATATTTCTCACCTGGGTGAGAGGTATTCCTTCAGCTTCTGTTCCAAGTGGCCTTGGCCTACAGTATGTACTAAACTTGTATCTGGGCCACTGCTTTACATATAACGTATAATGGCCCTCGTAGAATTGCAGTCATCAAAATAGGACTACTTAATTATATTGTCCTATACCTTCTCTTTCTGACTCTTGGCTCTGATGATCTTGGCTGCAAAAGTGAGACCAGAGGAGTTCTCAATGCACTTGTGCACCTGGCCGAAACGACCCCTTGAAGAGAAAGAAGGAAAAAGATTAGTGCCCTGTCCTCAAGTCCAGATTTCTGCGGTTGCACCTGTTGAGCATCGAAGCCGTTCAGTGTAAGCATAATCCCTTCTGGAGGTCAGACTAAGAGTTGCCAACTATATCACCTGCAAGTCACTAATCCCAGAATGTTGCACACTGGGACAGTTGTTAATATAAAAAAGAAAGAAAAAAGAATGACATCTGAATAGGGCTGCCTCTCCTCTTTGAAGACTTGGATTAACACTTAGTGACGAGCTACCAGTTGGCAGTGGGGATACAGTTTCACATACCCCACAGTCCTAAAGTAAAAATAACTGCTGTGACTCTGAAGTTATGAACATGGGGAGAGAAGAGCGGTGAGGAGGGGGGGAGAGTTATGCAATTAGGCTTTATATGGAATTGAGAACCTCTTTCCCTGTCTGATCAACTAGTCATCAATAGCTTTCTGTTTTTTTGACACTACATGGAGATTTGAACAGAAATGCAGTAATTACCCGCCCAGGATCTCTTGCCGGTTGATGGTGTAAAAGCTGTTGATCTGGTTGGGCTTGGCTGACACAATCCGGTGACTAAAGGGAGCCGCTGGAGGAGGGGTGGTGTCTAAAGCAAGATGGGGGACATGAGAAGAGAAAGAATCTATTTTAATAAGATAAGAGGAGATTCAGAACATAGAAGCTTTCGTTGTTAATCAGTTAGAAAGTGGCTTTAGACCGACTGTCATGACTGTCATAATCAAGTTAGCGTGCCATGTGTACTAAGATGCTATGATAAACATGGACAACACACTTGTTATTTAGTAACCATACATGACCAGGGGACTTACGCTAACGCTAGTCCCAGACTAAGGATTTAAATTAGTTGGCTACATACCATTGTACTGTTCGTAACATAATCGTAACATAACTACAATCGCCAAGTAAGCATTCTGGCATCCTTGATGAAGATACATTAAGATACAACAATACTCGACCATGAGTAGTGTAAAGATGTCCAGACTCACCAATGAAGTAGCGCTCAACATCTTCATCATCATCATCATCATCATCATCATCCTTCCTTTCTGTATCATTTTCCTCCTTTCTCTCTCTCTCCACTTTTTGTTTCAGCTCCACTTGGATTTCAACTCCATCTGCCCTGAAGACGGCCCAGCCCGCAGACTCAAGCGTCTGTTCTTCCTCCTCCTTCAGCCGGCTCTTCTTGTGGTCCTCCGCTCCAATGGCTTCCTCGGTCACATGGCGCTTACTACTGGTGCTGGCGTCTGCAATCTGGTCCTGCTCAGCCACCGGAGATGGGGAGGCACCTTTGTGTTCATCACTGCTTTAACAAAGTTGAGTTATTACAGAGCGTGTAGTCTTGGGTGACATAGATGTGTCTGAGGGCACTTAGCCAAATACATTTGTGCTTCACTAATCCAAAACCCTTAAAAATTGAGGTAATTTTAATCAATTAAATGTTTGGTTGACTGTAATAAATAGACATATTGGGCAAATGCTCATAACAAATATGAACAAATATGCATACTGTACATAAGCTGTGTATGGGTCAATTTGTGTGCAATGACTTTAATTGCAGGCATCAACGGAGCACTAACATGTTGAAACTGTCCCATAGGCTTTGTTTTCATTCACATGCATCTTTTCATAACATATCTTACATCTAGATAAATGAGGCTCTATTGCACTGAATTAGAAAGAAAGTAAAATAAATGAAGGGACAAGCTTAATATTGTTGTATTAGGGATTAAAAATAGACTACCTCATAGGAATGGGGTCTTTCTGAGCATCGTGGGAAGCAGGGAGTTCTGGGGCTTGCACTTCTGGTGAATCTTCCTCAGCAGCAGTAGCTTCCTCTTTCTCCTTCGCCTCTGGGATGTCCAGCTGCCCCTTGTCTTTCTCCTTCAGCACACCCTCTTCATCAAGCTTGGATTCCGTCTCTTTCTTCACAGCTGCCTCACCCCCACTCACCTTCTGCCCATCCTCCCCCGCAGGCAAATCGTCGTTCACAGCCACAGGGACTTTGCGGAGGTAGTCCAGCAAGTTGCCGCTAGAGGAACCGAGCTGTGGGTCTTCAGGGGACACTCCTGCCTCTAGATCCAGGCATCCAGGGGTGAGCTGGTGACCCGATTTCTCTGCATTCTCCTTGTTGAGTTTCTCTACCTCTTCTAGAAGCAACACCTGCTTCTTCAAGGAGATAGTGTCTACAAAAGGTCCAAACAGAAGAACATTGGATTCAGTCTCTTCCAATCCATTAACAATGTTAACTTGCCAACCATACTGAGATGCAGAAACACTGACTGAATACTCTTTCACCCTGACCTTCAGATCTTGGTTTCTGTGTCACAGAATACATGTTAGTAGGCTGCAGTCGTTCATGTGTGGCAGAAGACTGCTCTGACTGACCAATCTCATGGAGTGGAAGCTTTGAGAACAAATTCATGCTCACGTTTATAGTGCGGCTGCTGTGTTTCTCAGATTATTTTGACTGTCCAAGGAACAAGGAGTTTTTAGATATTTAGATGTGTGTGTAGAGGTAATTATACGTTGATTAAAGCACCTGCTGTGTCTGGGGGCTTCTTCTTCTTTTGAGCTTTCAGACCCTTAAGGCTCAAACAGGGCTTCTCTTTTCCATCTTTGCCTTTGTGGTCTTTCAGCTGTGAAATACAAATGAGGAAAAAGTGAAAAGGGAGATGACGTCAATGAGAATGCATCACTGACTGTGTATGAAGTTAAATATTGATATCATCAGAGAAATGTCTCGGTTAAAATGTTTTCTGAAAGGAACACTGACATTTAAATTATGGTACTTCCAGAATTTTGCTATATTTGTACTCCAATTTCCATAAAAATGGTTGGTTTGCACTGGTGATATTACTAGCCAACAGCTACAATTTAGTGTGGCTACACAAGATAGATCAGTTTCTGGTGAAGAAAAACAGCAAAATGTCAAGGTATCCCTTTAAGCTAAAGATATTTTGGGGGAAGAATTTCCCCCAAAATACCAAATACCAAAATGCTATGGCTTTACCACAGCACAATGTGCATGCACATAATACATAAATAGACAAATTCCAATACAGAGATTGACAATATGGGCAATGAACCTACAACATTTCCACATTGATGGGAGGCGAGTAAATGCTTTGGTCGAGCTTGGGAGAAGCCTCTTGAGTACTGGGTTCACATGTAGGAGTTATCTCTTGAGTCCCTTTAGTATTAGAGGTAGTGTTCTGTTAAAAATACAAGATGGCAATGCTTGGTAGGGTTACATGCACATGGTGGGATGGAAGAGATGTTACATGTTAAAGAAGGATGTCAATAAGAGTGAGAAAAATGGGCATAACTAATATACAGTACCGTACATAACACTATAAGTGAATAAAATAATACATCAGTGAATGGATAGATGAAACCATTAAGTTAGTTGGCAAAATATAATAAACCATAACTTCCCTGTTGTCAGGGTACAGGTTAGTGCTCTCTCACTCTTCTCCATGCACAGTCTGACTTGGATGATGGCATGCCTTTGATCATTCATAGCGAATGGATAGACAAGAGTGGCAGGGCGGTGAATTTATAGCTCATCACTTCGTCATACTCGGTGATGGAACGCAATGCTGACCCTGAGCGGAAAATATCACAAGCGGCCATAGGCTTGTTATTCACATTTCGGAGCAGACGGAGCTCACTAAACACTATGATCAGGTTAGCATGGAAAAAAACTGTCTTGAACCCTGGGTGTCTCGCATCTGTTCTCTGAATGTTGTCGTGAGGTAAACACAGCCCTACGGTGAAGCAGGGGAGATATTTCTAGTACAGATTTTTCCACAGTGACAGAAGTGTTTCCTGGAGTACAAATCTCTGGTTGGGAGTTTGGGGACTGTGTGTAGGGGCTAAAGTTACGAGACATCTCGAGGTGCAGGGAGATAGAGTGACCACCTGACAAGCTCTCTGACGACAACAGAAGTTCCCTGAAATGCGAGTCACACGGAAGCAATCACATCGGTATGCGCTCATTAATCATAGGGTTATGTTGTTCCTAGAGAGTTTAGTATAATTCTAAATCGAAAAACATGAATTAGCTATTGCTTAGAGTAAATAAATTATCGTGCACAAATGCAAATACCAAAAATCTGTAACTGTGCTATTGTAAACTGCGCACTGTAAGACATGTGACAACCTTCACAAGTCGTCTCTACCACACCCTAGGCGAGTTTGGTCTTTGCTCGCAGATTATAGATGAAAAAAGATACCACTCGGACATCTGCAGCTATGCCAAACGGCACTCACTGACCTTCAGAGGGCCGTTTAGATTACGAGACAGGACAAAAGCCTCAGGTTTGATTAGGAGGTGACTAATATCACAAAACGCCACAGCAAATGCCATTGAGCCTCAAAGAACAAAAAAAATTCCCTTGTTCTGGGCAGTTCAGCATAAGTCAAAGTTTAATTTTAAGTCATTAAGTTAAGAATTTGAATTTGACATACCAGCACAAAGCTTTGTCCCATAAAAAGACCATCAGTCTTTACAAAGAATCTACACAGTGGAGCTACTCATCCATTAAAACAAACTGAGATTATATTTACATATGTACATATGCCACGCCCCCATTTGGCCAGTCGGCGTGGAACATTAATCATTTCTAAGTTGGTCCATGACCTACTTTTCTACAAAGTTTTGTTCAAATCCATTTATAACTTTTTGAGATATCCTGCTAACAGACAGACAGACAGACCGGCGGACAGATGCAGAGAAACAAAGACAAACAGAGGCGAAAACATAACCTCCCACCAACTCCGTTGGCAGAGGTAATCATTTGCAGAAAGATGCATTGGATTTAAATGTGTAGGCAATCAAATGCTATAGACGTTGGGCAATACCAAAAAACGAGGTGTTATTTTTAACCAGCACATGAACTTTGAACAACATGTCAAGGTGCTGTCCAGGTCATGTTTTTTCCAGCTTAGAAATATTGCAAAAAATAAGATCTGTGGTGTCTACTCAGCTGGAAACGATTATCCACTCTTTTATTTTGTCCCGCTTAGACTATTGCAATGCCCTTTTTACCTGCCTTAGCAAGTAAGCATTGGATCGACTCCAATTGGTCCAGAATGCCGCTGCAAGGCTATGGACAAGATCCTGCCTAAGGGCTCATATTACCCCCATATTGGCAAAGCTTCGCTGGCTACCAATTACATTCAGGATTGAGTTCAAAATAATGTTGACTACCTACAAGGCATTGCATGATCAGGATTCTCCATGCATTAGTGAACTGCTCTCTCCATATTTGACCGGTAGGTCTCTTAGGTCTTCAGACCAGGGACTGCTGGATATCCCTCGGTCTAGACTGAAGACGAAGGGTGATCGTGATTTTATTACTGTGGCTCCTAGGTTATGGAACAGCCTCCCTACTGATATTAGATCTGCGAACACTGCAGACACTTTCAAGCAGCGTCTAAAGACCCATTTGTTCAGGCAGGCCTTCAATTAATGTTTCACAA
The DNA here is from genome assembly GCA_900312575.1 of Acanthochaenus luetkenii. Classification (NCBI taxonomy): domain Eukaryota; kingdom Metazoa; phylum Chordata; class Actinopteri; order Beryciformes; family Stephanoberycidae; genus Acanthochaenus; species Acanthochaenus luetkenii. The sequence goes on from OMOT01054369.1 coordinate 13,024, forward strand.
ATTGTTTGTTGGTCACTGTACTGTCTACGGATATATGTGTGTGTGTGTGTGTGTGTGTATATATATATGTGTATTTATAGTTGTTTTTATCTGCACTTTGTGAAGCACTTTGTGGCCCTTGTCCTTGAAAAGTGCTACTGTATATAAATAAAGTTTACTTACTTACTTACGCATTGCTCAATGGCAGAAGGTTAACAGAGACAGTCACCTAGCAATGTAAACATACCATGTCCTAATTACGTCTCATTCCCAAAACCCTCCAGCACAATACACTAACATACGGTTGAACATGGCAGGGATAGAAGTGAGAGAAAAACGAATACTGTGCATACAATAGATAGTTAGAAGTGCAGATGGATAAATAAAGTGAGTTACAGAGAGAAAGAGACCACTAGAGGAAGGGAGAAAGACTGACTCATCACGATATGTTGACACCCGACTCCTGACTAGCTGTTGGGGGTTAAGGCCCCTTTAGACCACAAACACTGCAGCCCCACTCCAAAAACAGCATTTCTAAACCTGGCCACTTGCATTTCACCCCTGGCCTCACACTCGCTCGTGCCCTACAGGGGGTCCCAAAGTGTGCCTCATGCCTAGGAAGCCATGTTGCATGCAGCATGGGTAGGGATGCAACAGAGTAGAACTAGGAGTCAATTTGGGGCTTTATATGTGACGTGAGTGACCAAATTATTCTGCATCATTTTAGATAACTGTCAAATATCTTTCTTAATTACTTTACCCTCAATCATCAGTTGGCCACATACTGTATTACCTATCCTAAGGGGAATTCAACATACAAGCCGAGCCACATGTCTGGGTAAGACAACCCCTCTTTGAGTGGTCAGCTTTGCTGCTATGGTCATTTTCATGTCCAGTGCCAAGAACATAAAGATAGTAATAATTCAAACTCAGGATGGAAAACAGACTCGGATTATGTTCTTCCGCATTGTGCATGAAAACAACATGTCACTTCTCTTCCAACATTGAACATAGCAAATTTGTTAAATGTGCACTTCAAAATGTTGAACTGGCAATATGTTAAACCCCAGGGCAATGTGAGGTGGCCCAGCCTAAAAACTGAAACCTATTTTTCCAGCCACTTCACATTGTACTATAAATATATACTTGAAGCACGGAGATAATTTTGGAGTTTGAGTGTGTTAGCTCAGGCACCTAGTCTCACCTTGTCAGCATTCTTGGTTATTGTGTCTGTAGAGGATTGTACCTTAATGGCCGGTCTGCCTCTATTGTCTTTGAGTTTGGAGGCCTTTCGAGCAGCAGGGCCTTTGAACATCAGCTCCATAACTCGGGAGCTCTTCACCGTCTCCCCAATGAAGCCGATGACCTGCTGCATGCTGAGGACCAGTTTTTCCATTCCTTCAAGCTTCTGAGCCTGCTGCTCCGAGCGCTGGTTAACAACCGACATGATGGAGCTCATCTCCTGACACATCTCCCTCATTTCTCCTCCCATGGCCTCGGTCTGGTTCACCACCCTGGGTGGGACATGGATCTCCTCCTTGTTGACCGTCAGACTCTCCATATCCTTTTCAATGCCCTGTGGCATCCCATCTAGTCGGTTGAGGACCTTTTCTTGGATGTTGATGAGCCTGTCCATCTTGCTACTCAGCGACTCAATATGATTTTGGATGACGTCAAAGCTTACACTGTTGCCATCTTTCTGGTCTCCCATTTTGTTAATTACCATGGAACTCATGGCGTCCGGTGAGATCAAATCACATTAAGACACCTACTTGAGAAAAAAGGACCAATAGCGTCCGTGAAACAGACAGAAATACTTTTTCAAACAACGTAGCCAGCTCTACCAGTCAATGCTCCACTTCAGTCTGCAAACTAATTAAAATATGGAAAAGTGAACGATAAAGAAAGAAATTCCCATCGCAAATTTTTTTTCTTCAAAAAGCTGGTCACCAGCAATGCAGACTTTGAATCTCTTGTATGGAACTGTAAAGCAAAAGTAAAATAAAGTAGCCCCTTTGAGCTCTGGCTAGTAGTAGTTACCCGGTCAAGAGATTTCCCTATTTCTCTCACCCTCTCTCTCAGGCGCCTGCCCCTTTCCACACTAGAAATGGTATTAAGAATGGAGTAGCCAGTCTCCCTAAATGTAAATGGGACAGCCCACGTCAGCAAGGGCCTTTGGGGTGGGCGCTTGGCACTGCTTGGGCTGTGAGACACTTGAGAACCTATAAATGTTAAGCCCACCACTGTCACTCGCCTGCCAGGTGTCGAAATGGCCAATGTACACAAGACTCCTTGTGCGTGCAAAGGCCAGTGTGGCTAATTCATCAGGTTCTTTTTCTTATTCAAATGAGGATGACTTGTCATTTCAATATGTCTGCTCTACATTCTTGAGTGGATCACACAGGTGTCCAGAAAGGGGGAAGGGTGAAGTAGGAGGTTAGTAGGCATTGTATTTATAAGTATCATCTCAAATTTCATCTCAAAATACGAGAGCGCGATCAATTGAGTGAAAGGCACCACATTCCCGTGTTGACAATTTCAATTAAATATATTGAAGACTGTTATAGCATTGCATAGTCTGCCAGGATTGAGCAGTTACTAATCACTCACTGTGGTATGTGACGAATGCATACTTGTTAATAAGAACCATGTTGCAATGGAAATCCTTGCTGAATACTACTAGCTTATAGTCCCTGGCTAAGGGGTCCTACAGTAAAAGATTTAGCCATTCTGCTGAAAGAGGAGATGGGTGTCAGGGATGATTTATATGATGCCTACCCACTGACAAACACATCCACCGAGAACCTTCGTGTTCGCTTTCTCGTACACAGTTAGACAGTTCGGGATCCATTTTAACTTAGCGCTTGTAATATGACTTTAAACTATGTTGCCTATAAACTTATACAAAAATATGCCTGATTTACTCTAATACGAGACATGTGGGCTTTGAATCAATAGAGAATTATTAGGCAATATATATATTTGGTCAAACCTTTACAGAAAGTTTCAATAATCAAATACTGCAACACCCTTCTAGTTGGTTACGGTAATCAATCTATTTCCTAACATTAAATTAAATGGATGGCACGTTTTCAAGTATACCACTTGTGCGGCGCAAAAAGGGCACCTAAGATTATCTTGTATGACTGTGCAAACTCATGCTGTCCTCTTCAGGGGTGATGAGGCTAAAGAGGCATCCCGCTTGGCCCAAGCCACCGTAACACACTTTTTACAAAGGAGGCACAGACTGCAAACTGAGCCACAGACCTAGCCAAAAATACTCCAGCACTCGCCTCGCCCCAGTGGCCCAAGGCAAAGGCTGGGCTCACGGGTGCAAGGTGAAGGATGAGAATATGGGAGACGGGGTGGAGTGGGGTGAGGCGGGTGAAGGGGGCAACCAGTCAGCTCATGTTTCACGACGAGTCACCACACCAGGTGGAGTATCACTCTCCTCTCTCGGTCAGATAAGAAGCAATGCTGTGTTGTGCTCAACTTTCAGTACCTTTCCTACATCAGTGAGGCCGGCAAGTTCACTTGCCACAGGGGAAAAGCCAAGTGTCTCTGACAGGGAGAGAGAGAGAGACGGACACTCACACCTGTCCTTGGATGCCAACAGATGACAGGCAAGTTTGACAATGTAGGTCGACCCAGGTTTTGTCACTCGGGTCATGGAGAGTAACCTTACTCATGCACTAGTGTTCATGGAAGAAATAGAATAGAATAGGCAGCAAGGAGAAAGTCACGTATTCCATACACATGTTGAAAACTGTTAAACCGTAAAAAGGAAAACAATGTCCAACACTGTGTTAAGATTTCTGCAACACAGCATTGTTAAAAACTACTGTTTATAGTAGCAGATATATATACTATACTATATATATCTGCGTGTGACTGACTGTATGTGACATAATGTAAATGAAAACACAAGTGTACATTTTGCTGCACAATAAATGTTAGTATCCATCAGAAACATCTGACTATTACGGCACAACCACGTTATATCCTGCATTGCTTATAGCTGCGGACACATTAAGGTCATTGCACTCTGCAGAGGATATAAACAGGTCTTGGGCCTTGATTACATAAAGCAGAGATCACTGATACTTTACAGTGAAACTAATGCCAATGGAAGTAATGGCATCATGACCAATGCTCAAAGTCTTGTCTCACCTTCTCTGCCAAGCAGAACTATTACGTCTTCTGTATGCACAGCTTCGGTACACTAGATGGCTGTATGTGTGTGTTTGTGTGTGTTTGTGTGTGTCCTGGTTGACCTCACAATATGAACACCTACTGACTTACTGAGCAAAGAGTTATCTTGGGTGGAAAACATTTGAAAGGTAAATTGATATACACAGAAGGCTTAGTACCTAAATAAAGCTTTGTAAACTTATCTCAATTAAATATACAAATATCACATTATTAAAAGGTCAACATTTTTCCTTTGCAACCTTAAAAAATGTGTGTG
>OMOT01054376.1:4601-19477 GCA_900312575.1 Acanthochaenus luetkenii
AGAGAGAGAGAGAGAGAGAGAGAGAGAGAGAGAGAGAGAGAGAGAGAGAGAGAGAGAGAGAGAGAGAGAGCTGCTTCGCTGAGGTCCTGGCCTGTTCCCTTCCCCTGGGCACCCTGGATGCCCACCCTGAGGGAGGGCTCCTTTAGCGTGACCAAAGGGAAGCAGAGCGAGTTAGAGAGACAGTGAGATGGAGAGAAACAGAGATGGATGGAAAAAAAAAATAGAAAAAATGGAAGGGAGAGAGAGATGGAAAGGAAGCACAGACAGAGAGAAAGTGAGTGGGAAGAAAAAGGGGGAGTGTGACGAGCGCAGCAGCCCATGGTTTGTCTCAGGGCAGCAGCTTCCAGAGCTGGTGTGCAACAGACTGAAGAGAAGCTCGTCTGCCCCAGAGGCAGAGACTGGAAAACAGGATCAAAGAGTCACCAGGGCAACCTGCGTGACACACATTCTATTAAAGCCACACGGTTCATTTGAAAGAGGGAAGGAGAAAAAAAGGGGAGGCAGGGGTAGTACAGAGTAGAGTATACTGTATATATATAACTTTCCACTCAAACTTCCTTCAGCTGCTCCACTTTGACTTCGAGGGCCTTTTTATTTTTTACTTCGGCCCGACCTGCATCAGTCAATCTGCACTGCCCCAATTATCTTCCAGCAATTCAGATTTCCACAGAAAACCCCTCCTGAAGAACATGCAAATACTCCACTCACCACACATATACTGGTATAACGGGTACAAATATGAATTTGAAATAGCCAACCCATTCCCAGAAACAGGCTTATTTTCTACATTAACAAACCAATCAAATACTACAAACATGGGCTACACAGGTCCTTGATTATTCTGTAAAGGCAGAATCCAGAAATGTTAAGCATCAAATGATATTGCTTGATGAACCTATCATCTGTAATCATATTACAAATACTATGAATCAACAGTAGTGCATCCATATTATACTCGGATGAATACGTAGTGTCACCACTCAGCACATACTCTTCATGCCGTATGAGATTAAGTGATGCTCCAAAAGAAAATAGAAAAATTAAGACACAATTGAGCTTTTTACAATTTTAATTGCCATTATCGACAATACTCATGATTGAATAAAAAACAGACCACAGCAAACGTTTGAAAGACCTAATGTGTAAGCAGATGCATGCTGATATGCTAAATCTAACACTGCTGTACTCCGTAGCTGACAGATTTGCATTCAAGTGACTGAATGCACAGAAAACTACTTGTCAGATCTCATGTCAGGTACAAAATGTGATTAAATCTCAAAAAAAGGAAACTGACAAAATACAGAAAGAAACACAATAAAAAAGAAAAGAAAAGGAGAATACATCTTCTGTTACCAAAGCACACACCTGTGGCACATCAAATATCACTAATTTCAGAGGTGTGGAGTCCACATGGGGGCGGCTGGGCTGGAAGAGCGGGGGACAGGGAGCGGAGCTGCAACGGAGGGGCCTCAGTTGGGATGGAGTGGGGTGGGGGTCCGTGATAGACAGCAGTGAGGTGGCAGACAGGGTGGGGTCTTCACAGACAGTTGGAAGGCATTAGGGTGTCGGACAGGGACTTGTCAGATGCAGCTGTTGCGGCAGCTGATTGATAGAGTTTGTATTCCACCCTGATGGGAGACTGTGGAGTCGCTAGCCAGTGCCAGGAAGGGATTAAGTCAAATTCAAAAGCAGCAAAGAAAACAAACAATAAAACAAACAAGAGAATAAAATGTAGAAAAAACAAATAAACATGCCATTCACTAAAACAAAGCTCGGATCCATCACATTTCTCTATCCTGCGGCTACACCAAGCCAGGTCAATCATTGTTTTTTGGTCTTCGATTTGAATGAATTCATAACTGATGCTACGATATATATATATATAAAAAATAATATTCTTTGTAATCTGAAGGTCGCTCTAAAGGGTTAACATACGGAGCTATAAAATATATCCTAAATTACACATTTAAAAAAGCATTCAGACTTGTTCCCACTTACTCCAAATGGACTCATCTCTCCATTTAGTTACCTAGCACTCTTTTGATTAGTAGTACTTCCGTATGGCCACACAGTAGGGTAAACTGCATTATGCTCATTTGGATGTACATGACACTCCATGAGATATTGAGACTAGACTATTCAGATGCGGTGTGACACACCGATATGTAACTACTGTACATAACACATCACGTAAGGCTTTGAACGTCAACTAAGTAACAACATTCTTTGTTACCGAGTCAAAAGGAGAAGCACACTTTACAACCATACAGTACTCTTCAGCTTTTTAGTGGAATGAACATCAACCGTGCCCACCCAGACATCCTGTAAAGTAATTAGTGGAGATGTTAAACATATTTACAGACAACCTGGGCTCCACTTAGTGTGAGTGTGTGTGCATGAGTGAGTGAGTGTGTCCAATGATGACTTAAGGAATGCCATACGTCCCAACTGCCATTCGTTTGATCACAATGGCACAGACAGCAGTAAACAAGATTTCCATTTCTGACAAAGTTAAATTATTTAATCATTACGTTGAATGGGACTGGGTTTAATGGCGTCTCTCCTCTGTAAAGATGTAGTGGGTGGCTGCCACCTGTGCACACTCTTCCAAGAATTGTGTGTGGAGGATAACATACAATAACATACAGCTCAAAGAGGCCAACATCTGCTGTATTTGTTTGTGTGCATGTGTTTGTGAGAGTGTGTGAGTGTGTACACATGGACACCAGCAGGATGTGGTGTATATTTGTCGTTAGCCGCTAATGTCCGTTCACATTAGCAGGGTTAGCATCAAATCCTTGCAGGCTCTGTGTCTTTGTCCTCCAAAAGGCTAATGAACTGACCGAAGCTCTCCTTCACGGCCTCCATGTTGTCTGTGGTGCTGCCCTCGAGGATCCAGCGCTTCCCTCTGGCCAGTGGCTCCAGCTCCAAGTACTTCTTGATCTGCGGGCAAGCACGGAGCATAGGGTTAATGACAACATTCAATTGTGACTCCAGACTTCCCGAAATTGCCATCATTTTGTAATGCTATTTTGACCAAAGTGTAAGAAAAACCCTAGTTTTACTGTAAGCATTATAGTTTTCAGCAGGGTCCTTCAGGAATGCTGCAGGAAAACGGAATGAGATTGACAGAGGCCACAGGCCTTGCCTTTGGGGCCGAGAGCATAAAAAAAGGGGCCACGGGCCTTCCCTATCCACACTTCAATTACTTTTCCATGTGCAATGTGTAATCTTCACACAATAACTCACAAAGCTGTGGAGACAGTGCCATTGAGGCTCAGCCTCCTCTCAAAACACAACGCTTTACCTTGCAGCTTTGCATTAAGAACGTAACCACATTTAATAAATACACAATATGGTATTCAAATCTGAGGAAAACGTGGATTCTCGGCTTGGCATGCCCCGTTTGTAACAGTTGATTATGAAGTTCATATGTTGCACCTGGTTTATTGTAATAAGTTGGCAGCTCATGACAATGGGGCGTGATGGGGTGGGGTTGGGCGAGAGAACCAAAACCAGCTGTTATGTAAACACATCTGAGCAAAGGGAAACAATGTCTTAGACCTCCACTGAAAGTACCACAGGTTGTTAGGGTTTCTGACATTTTCAAGCTAAGAGTAATTGGAGCAATTTTGTTTGTGAATGTGGTTTAGTCATCTCCTCCTGTGTGTCTGTTAGCAAATTGTGAATATACAAAGACGGTATAAGAACGTATATAGACTGCAGCTACCACTGAAATACTCCAAATGATGTATAACATATGGTTAAAATAACCGTAGTTCCTATTAATTGGTGATGCAAAAGATGACAATTTCAAGAGCCATCCACTTCATTACCATTTGTTGCCTTCAGGAAGAATTTGTATATATTTTTTCAAATAATTAAGAATAGGTCAGATGTGGCAGATAACCTCAATATGCTGAATACGTTTGTGTCAATGCATAAAACAAGCAGGCAAATAGATCTGTGCACCTTGGAAGCACCACCAAATCCTCATGGGTTCCTGTCACACAGTCAAATGACTTTTCAACTTCAAGTGAAATTGCTTTTGTCTAGACTGTGCTGGGCTGTCTAGCTGTGCCATGGTGTGTGGCATGAAGAGGAGGGAGGAGGGAGGAGGGTATTCTTTGTGTCTGCTCAAATCCAGCCAGCCATGCCAGTGAGTGGGAGAGCAAGCTTGGTCTCTGCCCCCCCGAGCCGAGTGTCTGTCCGGGTGTAACGTGAGTTTAATGACAGATTAAGTCACCTCAGCCGCGTTTGGCCCAGAGGCCTGGCTAGAAAGCTGAGCGGACCCAAACAGTGTTAACAAATCTGTCTGGGTAACTTGAGCTGCCCTAGTCCAGGCACTAGCCCCAGACCTAGACTGCAGACGATGCGGCTGGCTGCCTGTCTGGTTGGCTGGCTCACTTGTCTGCCTGTGGCCAAGGCCCTCTTCTGGAAGACTCTGGCCCCTGCACTGGCAGACAGTCAAAAGGCCAGCAGTGACCTCTGTGCAAGTACAGACTTGCTCAAGCTTCTCTGACTTCCCCTTGTTGCCTCACAGGCCAGAAGAATGTACCCAGGGGTGTCTAGGTAACAGACCACTCATTTTACCAATAATACAGATGACTTATAAAGTTCTCAGTGCAGCTTTACAGTTCTGCGCAGTCATGATAACATGAGTTATCTGAGTTACTAAAGAATCCCCCATTTACTTGACACTTTTCAAAGTGCTAAAATTTGACTGAGAGGGCACATCCACTCCAGAGAGTTCATCACATAACAGGGCGGAGAGGATATGTCCCCAAAAAGGCTGTCTCAGTCTTATGCGACCCCCATGAGAACCCCATGAGCACATGGCTGGGTGCATTCCCACTGGCACTTAGTGTGGCTAAAACCAGTTTCTCTGAGATTAAGTCCTGCTAAGCATGCTTAGCATGTTTATGTTCGCTTAAGGAGTGGCGTGAGTCAGTGGGAAGGGTAAGCCCCACAAGACGTGGTTGCCAGATGGCTCCTGGGATGACCACCGGGTCATCCAGTCTAGCCTCTTCTAGGTCATTTGGACCCCAGGCCTTGCCTTGTGGATGGGAGAAAGCGGCTTACCCTTTCAAGAGGGTGTCAAAAAGTTACTCTTTAACCACCCGTGTCTGTGTCAACTGTATTCCTACTGCTGGAATCCAGCCACATTAGCCACTGGGATATACCATTGTGGGGTACGCCATTAAACTCAGGAAAGCAGAACACTTTTTGGTTTGGCAACAGGCCTTCACTGAGTAGTTATAGTGACTTCAGAGCCTCACTAGTTGCGCAGCGTGGACAGTACAATGATTGAGTATTTGCATGTGCTGTCATTTCATTCTTATGGTTTGCTCGATATCACTTGTTTTCCCGATTTTAGAGTTTGCATTACTGTATTACTTTATATTAAATATAGCTAATCAACATGCAAGTTACTGTTACCTTACATTCTTCTTACATGTTTCAATACGTGCATTTACCTTCATAAGCAAAGACTTGTGCGGAAAATACGGTACATGAAAATTAATTATTTTTGGAAATGTGTTAATACAAATATTTCCTGACAGAATTAGTGTACAGGTATGAATGTGACTCAATGATTGAGAGGTGAGGGGATGTTGTCATGGTGTATATAAAGGTTCTTTAATTTCCTTTAATACCGGTACCTATTTTTAATCCCACCTGTTTTTTAATGTCAAAAGTTGATTAAAAGGACAATTCAACAGCCACTTTTTTAGGCTTTTTGTGGCTTTCGAACTGAAGATACACAAGTAGTGAAAAAATAGGCTAGAGGAAATGTCACGTCATAAAGAAATACATCTTTAGGCTTGACGATTTGTCACCCAGCTGAAGGAAATGGTTACACAGCTAGTCAGCTAAGCTTAACCTCCAGCCCTGGCAAGACTACTTCATGGGCCTTATGACAGAGGTCCATTATGTTGGCTGCTGAGAGCATGTGCATGGAAAGCCCCAAACTCACAAATGTATATCCCTCCTAGAAAGCACTGCAGGTTCCTCTTGTCTGCGATTGTCTTCAGTTAAAGACAAAGAATAAAATGGGGGATTTGGGCTAGAAAGATGGTGGTGCCATCTAGTTAAATGAGAGTATGCTGTGAAAAAACGAAATCATACTGTGCCAAATATTGGGACTGCAATATCAATTACACACGCCTTTTACTACATAATTTGCAACAAAAAACAACTGGGGGTGGGGAGGTGATGGCAGTGTGAAATTGGGCAGTGAGGTACCAATGCTTATTTGCTCAGCTTGAATAAAATTAAAGACTTTCTACAACATCCAACTTGGTTTGTAGGCAGGTAAATCTGCACAGCACAAAAATCACTTGAAGCTGTCTGACACACATTTCTGTATAGTAATTTTTTTGAGGAAACTGCAGAGGTCCATATTGCATAATTGATAAAATGTTGTAGTTAAATAATGATGTGGATTACATTATTGCATTACATTATATGACTCTATAGTATATATACAGTATACAGTCACGTCCCATTCCTATACCTATTTATGCAGCTGGGTTTGTGCCGAGTCAATTCAGGTTAAGTGCCTTTCTCAAGGGTACAATGGCAGAAGTCCAAGGCAACAGAGCACACAGTCAACATGCCATGTTGATGATCTTTCTGATAAAAAGAGCTGCTGTGGTTCAATGGGTTTGTGCTATGTAGAAGTATTTGGGAAATCTAAAGCCATTTCTACATAAGCATTCTTGCAGAGGTTAACAACAAAGCCAGATGGAACAGACCCTAGTTTGTTGGATACACTCCTGCAACAGATCAGTATCGTAAAAGAAAGTTAAATGACCCGCGCTGTCAACTCTCAGTTTCTCATCTTTGGTACGTTTCTTTGTCGAGTCTGGCTCTTGAAGTAGCCTCAGGGTCCAAAAGTCTGAGAAAAAGATCTAAACTAAATTCAATAATATCAAATAATACTAATAATCTCTTCCTGTTTAAGTAATAAGATCATAAAAGTAAAGACAGGAAATGTTCACTTGAGAAGATTTTGCCTTTGAGCAACGTTAAAAAAGCCAAAACATAAAGAGAATGTGATAAAAAGAGTTACTCACACAGAGAAGTTATCCTACAAACACTACTTGCCTGCAGGCAAACTATCAAAACTCCTCTTCAGAGCAAGGGGAGCTTTACTTAATAAACTCATTGGGAGAAAATAGGAAGATTTCAGCCTTGGGGTTTTCATTTGGACAAACTTCAGCAGGGCCCACTTTCAACAATAATAATGCCTACTTTGGAGTATGTATGCATAACATGACCCATGACAAAAGCAGGAGAAAGTGGCCCAAGCATGTCTTTATAAATATGTCCCTCCTCTGTATTTTTAACATACATACAGTATTAACTTTTAGATGTACCTTATAAGATGGTAGATATGGTCTGCCATTTGCCCTTGGCCTACAATGTAGCATGACCACAAGTCTATCACACTTCAGGTTGTCACGCATCAAAACCTCACCACGCGAACAAGCTATATAACTGGAGAAGGAAGCATTAGGGTGTCTCTGAACTAGGGAAAGTGGCATACTCAAATATCCAAGACAATCAATTACTCCATCCCTTGACATGTTGGCCCCTGTGAAGATATCAGTCACCTGGAAAGCGGCCCACACTGGCGACTGCATTGAAATGGGGGGGGGGGTAATGCGAGATCCACTTACCATATAATAGATATGTCTTTGTTTGCTTTTCCGGCTTACCTAAAGAGCCTTAAAGACATGAGAAAGCCCGGAGGTCTCAAAGAAAGGAGCACTTGGGAAGCCTGCGAAAAAAACAAACAATTGCACCACGAATTCTGAAAGGTGTCAAATGAAACGCCCTGCTGGCCTGTACGTAAAAAGTCTAAAGCCTATTTAAGCAAAGCTCTAACACCTTGGACAATGGATATAAGGTTTTGCATTTGAGGGGATTACTGTCCTCGAAGCCTTTCCCAAAGTTGATAATGCCCATATCACCTGTTAAGTAAGAGTATTAGCTGCACGTGGGGCACATGACACTATCACATTTGTTTCCAGATTATTTGGGGTGAAGAGTTTGGAACCCCTTTAGAACCTTGTCTGGATAGCTAGCAGGTGGCACGGCACAGGGAGCGGAGTATAAAAAGCAAGTTCAGGGGGAAAAAAAACTTTAGGAGGAGCCTGTGGAGACGTTGGGGGACAATAAAGATACAAGGACCTGAAAAACAAAGTCTGTACATGGAGGGAGAGAGAGCGACAGAGATATTCTGCATAGGTTTGCAGTTCAATCCTACTGCTTGGATTGGAAACCATCCAGGCCTAGCCAGGCCCAATAAGTGTGGAGGTCACCCTGGAACCAAGCCACAGGGGCTGAGGCAGGCAACAAATTAAGACTTAAGACCCCACATCACAGCATAAAAACTGCGCTGCCTTCAGATTTACTGTCCTGCTCTGCTCAGGTGGGACCATGGGTCTCCCTCAGGCCCAGCGCAGTGCAGGTTCAAAGTGATTCACTTGCGGTACAATCTCTTCAAAGCCAACTGACCACTGCCAGATCAGAGCCATCCTCAGAGGCGCCGTAAATCTCGGCTAGACTGCACAGGGGACATTCTTGCCGATCTTTTCTCAGTATGCCGTTTGGAACAATGCTATTGCACTTAAGACCCTAGACTGTGATAATGTCCTTTCCATATAAGCAGGCATCCTGAAAATGTATCTAAGAGATGTGCCTGAGAAGATTCCCACTTGGAAAAATGAGCATGTTTACCTCTATTTGCTTTGTTTTTACAAGCACAGAGGCTTTTATTCGTATTTGTATTGTGACAGATTGGATACCTTCCAAAAACACTGGCTGCTGTTACCCAGGCCTCCAGTTTAGTAGTGGCAACATCAGATGCACTGTTTGCAGAAAACGCATTCCAACATAATTAAAATATTGGGGGTTGGATCAGGTATCTGGAACCTGACAGGAGCAGATCACATCCAACAGGGCCCACAAAAACCATAGGCAAACCTGATGGTGCCTATTATAAAACTCAAAGCCATGAGTTTCTGTTGTGCCTTATACATCTCAGCAGGCAGTTCTCTATCAGGGTCCAAAATTAACACCCGCCAAGCGCCAAATGCGGGTAGATGTTTCATTTGGCGTGTACGTTTCAGAACCCACCCAACACTTTGGCGGGTGGCGAAACTAAATTAATGTTTCAATACTAATTGTGTGTGTTGATTATAAATTAATACAGCCCTTTATATACATTCACAAGTGAATTCCAATCTTCAGAGACGCGAGCCGGTGCAGAAAAAGTAGACCGGCATGTATATTTAGCGGAGCGGAGGAGAGGAGAGCCGTGCAGGTTATTATTTCTCTGCACTGTGTTACCTCCTCCAGATCTGGCTAGAGAGACAACATCTAACGTTAACTGTCTATCATCCGGTTAGTGTTTGGATATCAGGAGTCAAAACACGTCTCTCTCTCTCTCTCTCTCTCTTGGCAGGACATTTATTACTTCCGTGACAATAGTGCAAAGAACACCAATAGTATAAGGAAAGTGTAAAGCATGGTACATTTCACTGGGCTGTCTCGCTTCATTAGCTCTACTGACCGCTAAACACTGACTTTTTCTGCATGTAGAAAAACACACATGGGAAACATAGCTCCTCTCACTACCCAGAATGAAACACTCTGAAAGCGACAGGCACAATTTTGAACACTTGCACTGTCCTACTCTATTATCAATACAAATCTTTTTCACTTACAAACTGCTCTGACCACTGTTTTTATTCACCACCATAATGTGATATTATGCAGATTAAATGTATGTATGATACACGACACAAAAATGCTGTGTATATACAGTACCAGTCAAAAGTTTGGAAACACATGCTTAAACCAGTGTTTTATTATAAAAAATGCTTTAAACTGTATAAACGTATCTATGAACACAAAATATTTCACATATGTGTACTTATATAAGCAGATAATCATAAGGGAAGTGCATTCAAAAGTTTCATTAGTTTTTTTCATTGGGAGGGTGGTGGTACATCTTGGTACGTACTGGTGTTCATGATGACATCTATCTTAACAGATGTTCCAGGACCTGTAGAATGTTTCATATTTACAAAAATTAAGACCACCAGCCATATTTAAAAATGCATGGCATCTAATCCTACATCAATTTCATCCTTCTTCCCTCCATTAGAATTAAATGGTACTGCATGTGGTGAAATTTATGATGGATTAGATGCCATGCATTTTTAAATATGGTGGGTGGTCTTTATCTTTTTTTATATGAAAATGTCTACAGGTCCTGGATCATCTGTTAAGATAGATGTCACCATGAACACCAGTACGTACCAATATATTTAAATAACAAAACAATGCACCACCCCCCTTCCAATGAGCTTACAAGATTTACATTTTCATTTAAAAATCAAACTTTTGAATGCAATTCACTTATGATTATATATATATATATATATATATATGCTTATATAAGAACACATATCATATAATGAAATAGTGAAAAAGTGTCTATAGACAAGTTTGTACAGTTTAAAGCATTTTTAATCATGAAAAAACTGGTTTAAGCAGGTGGTTCCAAACTTTTGACTGGTACTGTACATTACGTTTTTGGCTGGTAAAAAAAAAGTTTGGCGGGTAGAATTTTTCATCTACCAGACATTTGGCTGGTGAGCTAAAAAGTAAATTTCGGACCCTGTTCTCTATGGATAGAGATCAAGGACTGAAGGTGTGAGACTTGGTGATGTTACAGTACAGAAGCACAAATGGAACTCTCCAACAGTCCTCCTGTCATGCAGGATGGAGAATAATTGGCAGGGCCAATAGCTGGACCATGAACCCTTCACCAAAGGCTTACCTGTAGGACATTAAGAAAAGGCTATGAGAGTGGGATGTGTATCCGTGTGTGTGTGTGTGTGGGTGAGGGGGGGTGTCCATGTTTGCCTTGCCTTATTACAGATTTACAGTAACTCAATTTATTAAAGGCCAAGAGCTCCCTGACAGGGAACATCTGGGCTGTGAGACTTGAATGGGTGAGCTGGCGGCCTGCCCATGCTCCCTGCTGCAGGGGCCAACGCGCCAGCACCTTCCCTGGAGCTCGCCCTCCCTCTCTCTTTCTACTGGTTTCTTGTGAAGGGGGCCGTCCATGCTGTAGCAGCCCACACAGACAGCCTCAAAACCCAGGAGGTCTGTCACAACCCCCCCCAGGATCCCCCTAGTGGGACCCTCCATCCCTTTCACTCTGAGGCCCCCCTTTCACACTCCCCAGTCCTGACAGTTGACCAGCTTGAAAGCTGCAGTAGGGCCCTGCTTTAGCACACCGCACGCGGCATTACAATCAAAGTGTTCCCCCTCTGCAAAAGATTTAAACCACACACACACACGCACGCACGCCCATGGGACCATAATTTGAAATTCAAGGTTCCTTGTGTTTTCTTACCTTTACTGCCTTGCATACCGTCTCCTATTCGTAATCATGACCACATCTTCACATTGTGTCTTTGTGTGTGTGCGTGTTCTGTAATTTGATCACAGAGACAGAAAGGTTCCTCAAAATAGATGTCAATGGAGCAGATAAATGGGACAAGGGAGTAATCAGAAAACAAAGGATGTAATTAAATAAAGGCCAATTTTTTCAGGACACACACACACACACACACAAACAAACAAAAGGAACATACACACCATCCAGCATTTTCCCCCTACTGTTTCAAGTCTATCTACTATCTACCTTTTACCAATCATGCTGTACATATGACAAACCAATCAGTTAAATCTACAACTCCAGCAGCTCTCTGTCCATAGTCAAGTGAGCCTTGGGATCAAGAATGAATAGTGGGATTTGATGTACTATAAGAAACATGTAGATTTTTATGCACTATTAATTCCCTCTGGTACAGAACTGCTGTTGGCTGGTTTTAATCATTACCAGGAAATCATGAGTGCACAGCCAATGCTGTGGCCAGGCCCACGCAAAAGCATTTCCAGCCGCAGTATTGACAAACTTAAACATGTGCATAACACTGCTAATAATGACCATGAATGGCTAAATAAAAGTGAGGCATTTAAAAACCAAGGAACTAAGGAAACTGGAAGTTGGACCTGGTGAAAGACAAACAAAAATATTTTCTAGCCCTTTCTGTAGAGACTCGATGAAACTCTTGCAGGAGTCTCACATTTGTAAAACATTGCTACGCAGTCAAGGAAACCCTTAGAAAAAAATAATTCGTCATTTAGAGTTTTTTTCAATGGATGAAAAAAGCCATGGAGGAGAACCCCCAAAGATTCCCAGCGTTTGATCCCCGTGAGTCAGAAGTGGAACCCCGGGGTCAGATCACATGCTGAATAGACTTTTCGGAAGTCTTGTCCTGGCTAGTGGCGGCCGGCCGTCCGACCCTGCTTGACCACTAGACAAAGGGAGGGCACTAACCACAATTGGGATAGGGGGAGATTCCTTTCTCCTCCAATGGAGAGTCCAACCCTGAATAGGGTCTGGCTGGCTGAATTGCGTTCCCCACAGATTTTGAGAGTGAGGACCCACTGGGGTCAGGGTTCAGCAGCATTTGACGCAGGCTGTGTGGGAAAAGGCGAGCATGGTGCCCGTACAACCTGCCAACTGCCCTGTCACCCACGGTGCCCCTTAACCTCCCAAAAGGATGGACCACCAGCCCAGGGATGACAGGATGAGAAGGGCTGTATGGGAGGGAGCTGGAAAGAAAGCAGCGATGAAGGTGGGCGGGAGGAAAGACAAAGATGTAAGAGAGATAAAGCATCAAAGAAAATACATTTCTAAGTAGCTTCACATATTGCACTTCGAAGGTCTAGCACATGCTCTCAAGAGGGTAATCAATATGTTGCGCTTGACTGGTTTTCCAACCCTTGCTTCCCAAGAAGGGATGAATCATGCACTGGGTACACCTCTGGGAGATCTCTTCTGACATTGAGGGTCTGCAATCCTTTTTTCTAGTCACTCACATATACACACACACAGATTACCTATGGAAATCTATGCTAGTGTCTCTGAAAGTGGCCAACCTTCTATATAAAGAGCCAGATACCATTACTACCTAAAACATCTGGACTCAAAATAGCCGCCTTAGGAATGTAGTTTGATATGAAGCTCAGAATTTCACAACCAAGGATGTTAACTCACACTCAGTACCCTGAGCCCTGTCTACTGGACAGGTGGGCACTCTGCCAGGCAGCCATAGAGACCTCTAATCTGCCTGGGGATCCAAGACCCCATTTCCCCTAACACAGATGCACACACGACACCTCCTTCCCTGTCTTGTTCCCCGATGTGATAATTGGTGATTGACGTCTGCGAGCACTTCCCGGCCACCAGCAGTAAGAGTGGAAATGGAGAGTCAGAAACTTTGTTCCACATACAAAACATAGTTGTTGCTCACTTTCCAGCCACCCTCGGGCAATGTTCTGTTGTCCCGCTTGTCCAAGAGCAGGAAGGGCTCACACAATGCTAAACACAAAGACCACAGACTTAGTGGGATGGAATTTATTATATATTAGCTTTATTTCAGCACCACATTTAATTTGATTCACAACAACAAGCAATACTGATGGATACCTGTGGCATAACATGGTATTCATACCTGAATGAAATTCAATGTGAAGAGCATTACCTTGAAGTCAAATAAATAATCAAGCACTTTGCAAACCTGCAAGAATTTGATAGGCTGAAACGTCTCTCCAACGTCTCCCACACATAAGACGTATTCAGTTGCACGATTAAATGATTAAATCACACGACGGTGAAGAATAAGGGCAAGGTAAAGTGGAACATAAGACTGAAGGGCAGATTCTGGCATTTGAAGAAAAAGTATAATATAATGTTCTGTTATTGGAAAATCCACCTGTCAACACTGTGCTTTACAAGAGAGGATATAGAGTAGTCTAACAGCACACGGCGGGGCCACTGGCTGGCTGGAGACACCTCTTAAAAAACGATCACGCGCTGCTTTACATGGAATGTCACACTTCGGGGTGCCATACAGTACACCTCATCAACTGACAAGAGGGAACAGAAAACACACCCACTAACCATACTATTTTTTTCTGCAGTACTTTGAAATTATCCTGACATCTGTGTGCAAGATAAAAATGCTTTATTAGTGTGATGTTGTTCTAAATTCATCTTCATTAGTAGTTCAGAAACAATATATTTTTGTAAAGTATGAGAACTGTATGGTGCCACAAACTAAGTTCCAAATTGCTGTCGATCAATTCATAAGCTTCCAATCCAAAATATTGTATTTGTATGCTGTAATGTAACATTAACCACAATTATGACAAGCATGCGTAACGTAACCAGTTAGTTGCTACTGACTGCCAAAACCGGACGTTA
Organism: Acanthochaenus luetkenii; assembly: GCA_900312575.1. Lineage (NCBI taxonomy): Eukaryota > Metazoa > Chordata > Actinopteri > Beryciformes > Stephanoberycidae > Acanthochaenus > Acanthochaenus luetkenii. Next base: position 18,964 of record OMOT01054376.1, read on the forward strand.
AAGTTTACTCATAAAACCCAACATCAAAAGAGTAACAAGCAGTAGCATGGGAAGTTCACTCTGGCACTCGCGCTTGTATTCAATCTGGTGAGAGAATGCCGTCCTTTCAAAGGCTAACACCTTTTAAAGACATATAGATATTGGACTAACCTATGTTGGTTATATGTAAACAGTAAAACATTCATAATTTCACGTGTTATTTCGTATGTGCTTTTCATGCAATATGAAGGTGAGTTAAACACAAGAAGAAATGGGATTACATATCAATTAATAATGTTAACACTAATTAGACATTGAGTCTAAGAACCTCATTACAGTTAAATAGCACTCCTTCCATGCTCTCGGCATAGCCAGGGCCAACATGAGCTGGCTATCAGTACACTGTGGCCAATATGTTTATATAATTTGGCCATTGAGCAGTTTTACACTTGGCAGGAATTTAGGGACAGGGCTCAGTAAGGTCACCTACTCCTCATCCGTTTTTCCACTGTAGCCAGCAACTCATGTGTCGGGG
>OMOT01054467.1:5551-40361 GCA_900312575.1 Acanthochaenus luetkenii
GGGTCCGTCTGGGCGCTTCAGAGGGAAATCCATTTTCCTGTCGCGTCAGAAATGTCAAAACTCGTAATTTGTTTGACAGTGAAAACAGAGGAGGATAGGTGGGACCATCGGAGAGGACTTAACTGTTACTTGTCGGCCAAAAAAAATCCATTCATCGTCAACGTACTGCTGCTTGACTAAAGCCAGTCAAGCAGTAACTGCTTTCTGTGTGATCTAAAGGTCAACGATTATGACGAAGCTTTAGATTTCATATTGACAAAAAGAATAACCATTATTGCTACTAAACGATAAACCGCGCCAACAACACTTTTGTCAGCTTCTCGTCTCTCACGGTGACTGCTCTTTGGCTGCGGGAGGGAAGCAGCTGGAACGAGCTTCCTGCCCTCGTCTCGTCTCAGGATTTCAATCCAGACTCAAAGCTCATTTATTCGGCACAACCTACAACCTACTTTCAAGTAATACATCTGTGAGTTCCTTGTGGGTTTTTTTTACCGTGTCTCCATCTTTGGTGCTAAATGCTCATCACTTGTCAGTCCAAAAAATGGAAAATGTATCTATTAGAAAATGTCTCGGCTGCAATCCTGCAGACTGACCTAGGATCTACGGGTCTGTGTTATCCTACAGACTGTCAAACGTGTTGGTGGTGGCCAGTGAGAAGCTCCACTGGAGCAGTTGGGGCATTAAAACAGTAGATGATGAGAGAGAGCATCACACAGTCACTGTCTCCACCCAGAGTTCACAGCTGGTCTGGGGATTTGAACCGGTGACCTTCCAGCCACAAGCCCACTTCTCTAACCTTCAGGTTTACATTGGCCTCACTTTTCCAACTGCAGTACTCATAAGAGAATGTAGACTGTTAAAGACAGTGGGGGCTTCCCAGTGCTCTGGGCCCGAACTCAAACTCTTTAGAGGATCAGTTTTGGCTTCTGAAGTCCTAATCAGAGTGGTGCAGTCTTGTGACCCAAGCAGTGATCCCGGAGCAGATTTTGAAGATGGGTTCTGGACAAGCTCTTTGTAGAGGTCAGATCGTATTTTGGGAACGCCGCCACGCTTCAATCCGGTCCAATCCATGTTACATCAAAGCGGCGTGTCCTCTACCCCTCGCCGGTGTACAGCTTGCTATGCACTGGCCCTCATTCAAAGCCCCGCTAATCACCTCCAAAGTCAGAGAACTGGGCTTAGTGGAGATGGTCTGTTGTTCAAACACACTTGTTCCTTTGGTAACTGTGCGAACCGTGTACGGCATATTGAATCAACAATGCATAACTCCCCGGTAAATGTACAATATTAGATTATAGGCTGTAGATTAGATTGTGGAGATTTCAATCTATGCTCATGGATTTGTAATCGGTTTTGAGACAATTTAATACAGTGCGTTTTAATGGCATAAATGTTCCATGAATTAATCGTTTTGCTAAAATGTTGAATACAAAAGAAGAGGAATAAATACCTGTGTGTGTGTGTGTGTGTGTGTGTGTACAGTTCTCTCAGGAACTCTTCATGTATGGTTTGAAGATGAAGCAAAGCTCATAAGCTTCAAGGTCCTCACTGTGTATATACACAGAGACAGTGGAACCAGTGTCGTCTGTCTCCGGAAAACAATGAAACTGCAATTTTGGTGTTTTTCTTACTTGAAATAAAAGTTTATATGGTCATTTATGTGTTTTGCGAACCTTGGACCTTTGCAACTTGTGAAAAGCCTCCAAAAATACACGTGTCAATGAGAGTATAAGCCTTCTTTTCTTCCTCCTTCTCTTTGCAGATATGTGGTTTTCATCCGACATCAGCGCGGTGGATAGTACATGTACCCCAGACTCAAACCCACAACTCCCAGCTCCACGCCCAGACGCCTCTTCCTCTCTTTTACTGCCAGACATTCTCCGACCCGTCTGGGGTCCGGGACTCGACCGCTACCCCTTGACACCAATCCACACGGGTTAATTGACAATGAAAATACCTGGAAAGAAAACAGCCGTTCATAAAGGCAAAATTTAGATCTGGCCATATAGGATTATTTGTATAAAAAAATCATGAGCACGCCGCAAAGAAAATACCTTGGCCTCCAGATGAATAGGTATTCTTTCTTCTTCTCGAATGCAATGTTTTTCTTTGGGGAGCTTGTGGTCTTAAAGTGCTTTGGACCTCAGCTCTGAGGCAATTTAATGGACGTACAGCAGCCGCACTGTGCAGAAAATAGTATTGAAATATGTTCCTTATGTTTTGATACCGTATTCAGCCTTCAGGCTAACGCACAATGCACATCAGCGGCCTGTTGCAGAGATGCACGGGGCAACTTTCTTGTTCCACTGACAATCGCAAAGCAAACACTTTGTAGCCGGGAAACGTTTTGAGCGGATTTATGACCCTTGCGGCTCGGTTTGTTGAAAATGTTGTTCACGTACTTTTGCCCAAAATGTTGTCTGGTGTATCACCACCCTTAGGATGCAGCTTATGGATTCAATTAACTAACCAAATCACACTGGAGACACACAGAGAGATACATAGAAAAAGAGCTCACAGATTCCCATCCAAACCACTGCTTTTTCCCATGGTGGTCGAACCAAAAAACACACTTCTGTTGACATGGCGTTACGTCGATGTTTGCCTGTCTCCGCTGTCAACATATTGAGTTAATGACTTTGTAACGAGAGCGTCGCTACCGAGTTTGCCGTGCTGAGCGAGCGCCCAGATAGTATCGCTATTAAACAAGACATCACCAAAGGGGTTAAGTGTGAGCGGTGGGTAAAAGAAACCATACGGCAGCATGGTTCCAGAACCATGCTGATGATACGGATCTCTCTGTAATCAGGCGTTTACTCACAGCTCGTTGTTTTGACAGCGTTGCATCAACTGTTTTGACAGAGGCTCAGTCCGGCTAAACTTTTCAACCAGTCGACTCTCCTCCATCTGTCAAGTCTGCGTGAGCAGGACCACGACATTTGGGTCAACGGGAGACCTGCTCATTAAACTGCAGTGCCGGCTATATCTTTATTGATATCTTCTTTTCAGAGCTGCAGTAGGCAACTTTGCTCGTTGGCGGCTCCAAAGAACAGTAAAGTGCTCGCTCGTGTCGACCGACCCGGCCGGTCTGTGATGCTTCATACCAGAGATACCAAAGAGACGAGAGAGGGGAAGATCTAACGTCCTCTGGACCGAGCGCTGCTCTTCAGTTTCGTCACTTCGGAGGATCCAGAACTTCAAATGGGGAGAATCGGCGTCTCGATTAGTGGGGATGGGACACTTTTCTCTATTGCAGTGATTTAGGCTGACATGGTGGGTGCAGCTTTTTAGTGCAACTTTGATGCTCCTTGCGCTCAATGGCAGATTAAAATAAAGCTTTTCATCTTCTCTCCAAGGTGAAGCTACAGTCCAGCACTCATGCACTATGAAGTAGAACTGCTGTGACAGCAACATGTGTATCTTCACTTTTATGGCCTTTAGCTCGTTATTTCTGTCCACGTTTTCCAGCTATTGTGAGCCTGCTGTGTGTCTGACAGCGATGGCACGTACCCATCATGTCAGAACAGGGCTTAACCCCGCTGCCCTGTCTTGTCTGAAGACCTCGCCAAAGAGCTTAGCTCGGGTCAGCGCCGCTCCAGCGGGTCCCCGGCCCCGAGTCACGGAAAAGAACGATCCAGCCAGCCACGGTTAAGATGGGTGGCTTAAAAGAAAGTAGCATCTACATCTGCGTTGTCTCACGTCGTCCTTTTTTATTTTCTTCATTCTTCATTCTTTTGTATCGCGGTTGCCGTTCGTTTGGAACGCCTCCGGATCGTCTTTTCCATTCCCAGACAGCTGGAGCGAGTTACCGGCTGCTTGCCGATCGAGGCCAACGGGGAGACGCAGATGGTTCAGTTCTCATGTCACCCCGTCTGCTTGGCAGGGACATGGGAGAGCAAGTGGAGAAGGATTTACTCACACACACAACATATATATACATACACAGATGCACACACAAATAGGAACCAGTACATACAAACTCACGCATGCATGTGAGGAGAGCTTACACACACGTTTTCTCCATTTACATCTGAGGCTTTTTACTTGACACCCTCGTCAGAGAGAGTAAAAACGAGTGCAGCAATAGAATAAGCAACACAAAGTAACACAACAGGTCAGAGCCACAGTGCCCCGACAAAATAGAATGATCAGTACACAAGCACATAAACATGTGCATGTGCAAACGTTTTGCACGGTGTACACACGTGTTCCCACCCGGCATGTTGTTCTTGTCAGGGTGGAAAAGCCTCTGAAACAGCATTGAGACCATCATGGGACTCATACCAGACTAATGAAGCTCTTTTATGTTGGCAGCACCTTAACGCAGGGTGACCCGCCCTGCCTGCTCAGTGGTAGGGGAAACTCCGGGTGTGCATACTATCGTGCACAAGCACACGCAAACACACACTTGTGCACGCACTCGCACGCCCATTTAGATTGATATAATTACACACGTATGTTTCACATTATAACAACGGTGACAGTGCCACGCACCACATTCAAAACATATTCCTGGAACCGGTGGGACCGTACGGGACTGAGATTCGGAGAAGCCCCGATTTTGACACAAGACATCGCAGAGGGAGAAAAAGAGCGCCGGGTCTCCCCGTGTTCCGCTCGAAGGCTTTGCTTTGTTTGTTTTCATCAAAACGGGCCACGTTACGATCCAAAAGGGGAGATCAACGTTTCCAATTGTTTGCTGAATGTTTTAAGGTTTGTTGTCATAACTAACTTTGGCAGAAGGGCAGGCTGCATTCCTGCGGCGGAGGACTCGGTCATCGTGCTCGTCAAGGCCTCTCTCCCACTGGGAGGAGACTACTGTTTCTGTCTGTGTGTGTGTCTGTGTGTGTGTGTGTGTGTGTGTGTGTGTGTGTGTGTGTGTGTGTGCAGACACAGTAGGTGGGAGGTATCCATAGCAAGAAGACTCCGCCGACAGCTGCAGACAGGTGGGAAACCTTACAATAATATTACACAGGAGTTAAAGCATCATTAACGTCCGGTAGAGGTTTGGGTTGTGTCGTTACCTCGCCATGATGTAACTCCAGATATTGATGAGACATCTTCAACAGTTGCTCCGTTGATTAAAACTTGATCATCCAAAAACAGTGTTTCTTTCTCTCCCCATACACACACATGGGTTAGTACATGGCACGGAGAAACAGGCAATGGGGAGAGAAATCAACACTATTTCACTAACACTGTTTCAGTGGAGAGTTTTAGCCTTTAAAAAACCCTATCGGCCGAACCCTAACCTGTGTGCGTATGTCTGGATCCCCTAAATGACCCCTCTTTCATCCGTGCACCCCGCTGCTGAAGAATCTTCACCGGTGCACTGAGTTCGTCCTCTCATCTTACCGTTTCATTATAAGGTTGCCAGCCTGTTGCTTGTGCACAGGGAACCGCAGCCTAAGCAGCGCCCTGCACCGCCACGTGAACCTCACACACAGAAGCAGGGCCGCAACTCAAACACGCCGGCCCGAGTCGCAGCAAAACCAAACGTGTGCAGGACGCCCAGATTGGGTTTATCTCGAGCTCGGCTGACATTCCGAGTCAGAGGATGGTGTTGACTGCAGCCCGCTAATTGAAGACACATTTGAGAGATGTCTCCTGTGTGCCAAATGGGCCTGCACTGATCTGGCAAATCCTGGTGCAAGAGGGACCTCTAGTGGCAGGGTAAGCCCTGGCAATCGAATACAGACATGGCTGCCCTCGTTGCATTGATTTTCACTGTAAGAGTCGATTTCACAGTATGTCAGGATGGTTGAAGTTCATTGGGAATTTATGACATCTGGATTTTGAGGTGCACTGGGTGAGTGTGTGACCTTGTGGTGTTTGACTTGAGGCGGCGGCAGCTCAGCGGTGCTTTAATGGCCAAACAGAGAAAGGGCGGGCAAAGAAGGGAACGATGAGAAAGACATCCCTCTTTCGCCATTGATGCCTGACAAAACCTTTGACTTTTTACCCAGGATCCTTCACAGGCGTCTCTCCCTTCTCCGTTCTGCCTTTTAAGGTGCCAAAATAAAAAGAAGAAGAAAAAACACAGTTGGACATCTAAAACAGGGAAGTTGAAAAGAGAAGAAACAGCGACGGGGTTAAAAGCAATGCCTGAAAAAAAGAAAACCTGCCCTGGCACACAAAAGGCATTTTGGGTCTGTAAGAAAATGGATCGCAGATGTCCGCCAAAACCTGAGGAGGAAATGTTTCCAACCCGGTGCACCTTGTATACCCCGCAGGTGCCAGCAGCACGGCCTGATATCTTGCTGGTTTTACACTGAAGGAGACGCTCAGCGGCCGATGAGTGACATTAGTAGACAGGGCTGACAAAAATAACCAGGGAGCATCTAGGAAGAGGAGATGGTACACATCCATTTTGGAACGCAAATCACTCAGCTTTCAATGTCTCTGAAATACAGAGGATCCAGACTGGCATCATTTTGTCACCCTGCATCCTTTAGAGAGTATTACAATGTGCCTTTGTCTTGTGCTACCAGTCATTCTGTAAGAACGTATGAAGAATGACACATGAATGGGAATCATACAAGTGTACAAAGTGTGTTAGCACCATTACATTACATTACAGCGTTTAGCAGACGCTTTTATCCAAAGCAAGGCGCCAACCTGCTCAATGGGAGCAACTTGGGGTTAGGTGTCTTGCTCAAGGACACTACGGCAGATTTATTTCCCCCGGGAGGAGCTGGACTCGAACCTTCAACCTTGCAGTTGCTGGGCGGGAACTCTACCTCCTGAGCCACTGTTGAGTTACAACCCCCATATGCACATATTATTGTCTCAAGGTTTAAAAAAGACTTTATTGTCCCCGTCTTGTCCCCTTCACATATTTGCTGTATGAAACGACCCCGTGGCAAAGCTCGAGTGAATACTGGGAGCGATCACAAAGTACGTGGAGCGTCACACATTCTCCTCAATCGAACGTCACAAAGTCACAAGTTCACGACTGCGCCTGTTGCAATTGGTGGTCGTAACTTTGCACTCCTCCGTAACTCTGTCTGTCGGGAATCTGTTTCGGAGCGATTCATCAAAATTCAACAAGAATACTGGCAATGGTGGCAATGTAATAACAATGAAATACGGCCACCGTAATATCAGTCAGAATTCCTTGCCAGGGTAAATACTCCATAGCGTGAAACACATATGTCTTCCAGACCGTTGACGTTACGTCTCGTACGACAGTAGAGGGAGGCTGTTCCGCCCAGCCAGCTGATGGTGGAACGACCCCATCGCTTTGCTTCACCTGTGCACTCGATGGTCTGGATGCCTGTGGCGGCCGTCTGGGGCTCATCGCCACACACACACACACACAGTCACCCTTCAGTCACCCCTGGGCTGTAAAATAAGCTGCGGCCGCATGCCAGCCAGGGGTCAACGGTGTGTCAACATCTTGCCTCTGTCAAGCCAGAAGACACACACACACACACACACACACACACACACACACACACACACACAAACACATGTAGAAACAGATACACACAGACATAGACAGACATGCTCACACACACACACACACACACACAAGTGGTGATCCAATGGAGTTCTATCTTCTGTTTTGTTTGGATATGCTCAGATACACACACACACACACACACACACACACATTATTATCAAGTATCAAGTATTACTATACTTGATACATTAATTCCCTAACCTGTAACTCTAACCCATAACAGCCCCTTGAAGAAGTGAGGATTGGCCAGATTGACCTCACTTCGCAAAAATGTCCTCACTCTGAAGGTCTTAAACTCAAACTGGCTCTCACAAGGAGAGCAAAACAAGTACACACACACACACACACACACACACACACACAGAAATGTTGCTCCAACGGAGCTCTATCCTCTTTTGTCTGGAGAGCCTATTGAAGCCATACAAAGGGAAGGGTACGAGACAAGGAGCCCCGAGTCATAGAGAATATCCGGTCAGCCCCTTCCTCTTGTCAGAGGCTACAGATGTACCTAACACAGCAGTCCCTCCTTTCGCCATTTGCAACTGTGAACTACTGTGACATAATGTGATGCGGCAGTGTTCTGATCAAGCGCACCTCAGCAGGGTTCCCTGGTTGGAGCGCGGCCTTGTCCTCTACACCGCCCTGCTACTGTTGCTCAAAAACAAAGTTCCATTCTCGATGTCTTCTCAAACAGCAGAAGGCACAACGAATGATGTGGCAACCGCTCTTTTGTGCAGGATAGATGCATTTTGGGGGGATATGCATGTTTATTTGTTCATTTGTGTATTAGGATCCCCATTAGTAATCACCAAGATAACAGCTAGTCTCCCAGGGGTCCATAAAAACACAACCATTTCAGATACATGGTTAAAAACGCATTCAATACAGATATGAAAGAGGCACATCAACAGAATACAAGTGAAAGTGAAATCTGGTCAGTTCAATAGGGGAGATCTCTTCCATCTCTTTGTGTCTTTGTTTGGTTGCACCATGGAGACTTAAAGTCAACAGTAGCCTAATATCAGCTATAATATCAGCTAACTTGTGCAAAAGCGAGAGAACAAGAGTACAATCCTACCTACAGACGTAAATCTACGTATACAGCGAGGTGTAACTGACCAGGGCCTGAACTAGGGCGAGCGGTTGAGTCCAGAAAAGGGATTAGCCAGCAAGTGAGACTGAGCAGCAGTCAGTTTAAAGTATGAGGATATCAATAACAAAGTACACACATTTGTTTGTGTGCCGTGCGCTTTATCATTGGTGCCGAAGTAAGTAAGACGTAAACTATGGACCAGAGCCAGAACTCTCCTCTCCTCTCCTCTTCCTTCAGGACTCTGGACATTGTCACGTGCCTCCAGCATCTTCACTTGACTTGGCCACTGCTGTTGTTTATGGGGATGAGTTCTCTACATGTGGCGCCGTCGTTTCCTCGGTACGCAGCGTGGCCGTTACAGCTCAGATCTGCCCGCCGCCAAACAGCGCCCTCTCTAAATCCTGACACCCGGGCCTTGTGTGTGTTTACTCACGCCACTGTTAAACATTTACATACCCTTCCAAACAGTGTCAGAGAAGGAAACCGCATCGCCCCGCTCTGTTTTACATTAGCCTGCGGGCAAGTAGTTTGCCTCTTCCTCCGAGAGGGAGAAGAAGTCCCAGAACATCCATAGTAATCAATCTGATGAAACCAAACAGCAGTATACACGGAGGACATCGGAGTAAACAACTTTCAACTCGGCTGGGTTGAAGTCTCGTCTCTGCAAGGGAGCGAATCGGACGTGACTCCGTGTTTCACTAACGTTTTGTCTCTTAGCTTAAGCTTGGAACCGCAGACGACTGTGTGCTGTTACATCTCAGTTTGTTTTGTGAGGAAGGACAGAGGGTTGTTTCTCCAAAATGAACCCCGGGCCCCATCAATGGCCGATAAATGCCTCCTATTTACAATAATTGAACCTGTTCCAAACCCAAGCGCTTCTATTTATAATCCGTATAAGCTATGTACAGTACATGCTTGTACCACATAATCCATGTTTGCACAAGCAAGGTTGCAGACACAAGTAAAAGTCACACGTGGCAATACGAGTCTCCTGGTCTCCATTTTAACAAGTCTCACTTTTTTTAATGGATATATCCTGGTGTTAAATATCCGCGATGTGTTTTACCTGGCTGTGACGAGCGTTGGACATAAACATGCTATTCTTGCTATACCTATAATTGTTCTATTAATAACGCCTATACGGTCCGACTCTCGCCGGCGGCGTTCTGCATGAAGGGGTGCGAGAGTATTTATTGTGTGCAAACGCAACCTGTTTTCCAGCTGCAACACGTTGTTAATCTCTGGCTACACTTCTGGCATTCAGAACTCATTTAGGTTCGGCCCCTTTTAGTGCTTGGCAGTCGCAGGGCAAGCTGCTGCTATGATGCCACTGACGTCCCTTGTTGTGACACTGGGCCCTGCACCCTGACACATCTGGCTTAGTACAGCATCACCTCGCCCCCTCTGAACCGCCCCCTCAACCGTAATCCTAATCCTGACGGTGCCCCTGCTTGTGGTCGAGAGAATGACCTGAGAACAGGGTTCCCACGGGCCTTAGAAATCCTTTGCGTTGATATAGCAGCAGTTTGATAATTATTTCACCAGGATTTCTTGACTTGACAAGATCATGAGACATTTTTTGGGGGGCATCTATGATGTCTTATTTTGGCCAATGTCATGTCTTACCCCAAATCATGCCAATTTTGAGTCCTTGAATTTCACCAAACAATACGTTGAAAGTCATTGAAAAGTCCATGAATTTGTCCCAGTGAGAACTGAGCAAACAATACAAAGACGCGTTTGACTGTGTTTCTATTTCGGGCGAGTTCGGCTTGATTGCAAGTATACCGCCATCTTAACGTTCAAGCTTTCTACACAGGCGCTCACCCTCATCAGCACAAGGGAGACGTACGTGACATTCTGTGTATTGGTAGATGCCTAAGAGAGTTAGTGGAAAACAAATTGACTGCTTCGCCTATTTTTGTGCATTGAATATAGTTTTTATTTCGAGTGATATAGTCTGCTCTCCATAGTACGTCTTGCCCCGACCTTTTGCATTGTGTGCAAGGTCCTGTTGTCCTTGTACCGTGTGTCTCACTATGTACTTATGAGTTGTCAATGTTTCTCTGGACCAATAACACCAAGACTCATTCATGTACATTTAAGGGACTTGGTGATAAGTGATTCTGACCGTCTGAGTCAAATCAGTAGTTTAATTTTGGCCAAAACAACACGCTTGTTGTTTCCTCTGCACGCCAGCTGGTGGTTCCCTGTGAGGATGCACTGGCAGAACAACAAAAGAACATTCTCAGGTGCGTTTGCTCTTTTAGTGGTGTTGATTACAAGGTTTCAATATTAAGACAATTACAGGAAAACGTGACCAAATAACTACACACACACACGTGTCACAAAAGAGAGACAAGAGGCACACTGTGAAACAGCTGTACGGTATTTCATTCACTCGTATGTCATTACGCAGTGGATTCTTTTCAGGACAGGTAGTCAATAGTGGAAGAAGAATAGGGACTGTATGGTATCGTGTGTATGTTTTTCTCAGGTTGTAGGGTTTTTCCACCAAGCTAACCGCACACCAAGATCCAGCAGTGATCTTCTGGTTGGAAAAGGTGGGGGAAGAGTAGAAGAAGAAGAAGACGCCTGAATGTCCTCAAGGAGGTTTTTGGTATCCGTCACTACTACTGACTCAATAGTGCTCCCTGCCTGAGGACAGACAAATCAACTGTAGGTGAACAAAGACAATAAACCAAGTTCAAGACCTACACAACTTACAGTGAGGAAAAATGCATTGAGGAAAAATATACCACTTGTGTCTATTTCTTACCACCGTGACATATTTGTTTTATCTCACATCTAAGAGTTAGAACTATGTCTACATTGTGTGAATCTGCCATATACATATAAATAATGTTGAACCCGGTAATGTGCTTTATCATGGCTGCTTCCTCTATGTCTCCGGCGGTCCCTGTTCCTCCAGCTAAAGTTCCTCTCTCTCTCTCTCTCAGCTCTGCGGGGACTGAAAAAAACACCCTGCATCATCTGCACTCAATCAGAATAATTATCCCAAGAAACGCACTGCAGAGCCTGTGAGAGGTGAGGGGAATGAAGCACAGAGGCTATTGGCAATCGCCTCCCTCCAGCCATTATTAGTCATCTCTCTGTTGCTTTGGAAGAGCACCCGGATCGCTTGGGAGGAAGCCATGTACAGCCGACAGACAGAGAAAAGGCCTGATGTGACTCCAGCGCCCAAAAAGTATCAGCGGTCTCTGAAGGTTCTGGCAGTACAACAGGCTCATCTGGGGACTGGCAGCCATCCGCAAATGAATATTAGCCCTGTGTTCTGTCTGTCAAGCTTTTCCTATCCAGAGATTTTAAAACACTGAACTTGTCACTCTAAAGATAAGAGATCTTGTAAAATCCAATGGCAGCCAATACCTTATTGTTGCTCACTAGAAAGATATTCCTAGAGGGTTCCTTGAAGAACCTCCATATGTTTGAGGTTTCGTCAGGGTTCGCGGGCCCTTCCTGAAGGGGTTCATCAAGGAACATTCTGGCATTCCCCTTTGATTGCAAAAAGGCTTCGCAATCAAAACGTTTCTCAAAACCCTTTTACTTTTAGTATACAGCAGACAGACAGAAAAGACTTCAGTGCTCATGAAGTATCAGAGTCTTTTTAGTTTGTATTCTGGCAGCACGACAAGTCCACTGGGGGACTGGCAGCCGTCCTCCGATGAATATTAGCCCTGTGTTTTGGATTTCTATTTCACCCTGAGACTTGCACTTGTCTCAGATCCAGAAATGTTAAAATACTGAATTGGTCACTGTAAAAATAGGGGTTCGCCCTAAAATCCAAAGAGAGCCAGCAAGTAAGTACGTTTGTCACTAGAAGAGATATCCCTACAGGATTCTTTGAAGAACCCTCATATGTTAGAGGCTTGTGGAGGCACCGTTAGGGTTCATGAACCCTTTATGAAGGGGTTCTTCGAGGAACCTTCAGGGGTTCCCCTATGGTTGCAAAAGCGTTTTGAGAAACCCCTACAGCAGGTTCCCCAAAGCCTTTTTACTTTTTAGAGTATACAGCAGACTAATCAGACTCCAGTGCCCAAGATGTATTTGCGTTCTCTGGAAGTTCAGACAGCACAACAACTCCTCTGGGGACTGGCAGCCGTCCACCTGAATATTAGCCTTCTGTTATGAATCTCTACTATTTCACCCCTGAGGTTTGCACATGTCTCTGAACTGAACTTGGTGCACTCTAAAATGTAAAGAGATTTAGAGGAACCTTTATGTGTTCTTCAGACTGCAACCAGAAGTTTCCTTCAACAACATTTTATGAAGAGTCTATGAACCCTGATGGTACTTTCACAATTCTTAAACATATATGACCATCAAGGAACCCTTGACACACTGACTGACTGACTGACAGACAGACAGACAGACAGACACAGACAGACAGACAGACAGACAGACAGAGAGACAGACAGACAGATAGATAGATAGATAGATAGATAGATAGATAGATAGATAGATAGATAGATAGATTGATAGATAGATATTTTATAGATACAGATATAGTTGCTATGTAGAGTCATGTTATATTAGAAAGCATGTATGAGATGTACCAAGTGGAAAATACAGTAAGATTATGGGAGCTGTGGAAGAATGTTCTTTTCATCATTTCATGCCTGATGGGAGATTGTTTTTAAAACACTCCAGAGCTCATCTCTGGCAAAAGATGTGTAGCTCTGTCATAGCAGTAAGTACTTTAATATGTATTGTGTTGTAGTATTAAATTGAACTTGGACATTTAAAATATAATTTTAGGATAGATTGATTTGGTGTTATTGTCTCTGTATGATATATTTTGTTTGGACTGAGGCCGTATTTAATTATTTCCTGATGTGCTTCTTGCCATGTCTCTTGATCGTAATTTTTGGTGCTAAGTGACCAGCGACCAGCGACCCCGACCAATGACATAACCCCTGATTGGTCAAGCAAATTGTCTTGCACATATCACAAGTCTTAGAGCTGACTTTGAACATTGGAAAGGTTTTTGTACCCACTAAAAGTTTTAATAAATCTGGGCCTAAGGGAGCAGCCATCCAGGGTGCGGGTATCTTTCGTCTCTAAATTTGTGGCAATGTTCAGAGGAACAACTTTTATTGGCCGGCTCAAAACTAGTATCTTGTTCAACCCAAGCATCTGCACTATGGCTGTGCCACGGGGAATATTGGGTAGCTGGCTTTAGCGAGCACGGTCATGGCTATGCTAGAGACTTGCAAGAGGAGATAAGTTCTAGCAATGTTGTTGCAATGTTTTACTTGTCGCTGATATAGGTCAACAGAGGTAATAGATTACTTAATGCCCCTTTACAACACAAGGGACAGTAAGTTACATCAGATCCTGTATCAGATGCTGTGTGTGGGTGTAAAGGACAGGTTTATCAGGTAATGTGTACTGGTAAATACAGCACAGCCCACCTCTTGACACAACACATCCAGTAGCGCTGTTGCTCACACAGCCACTCAAACTGCTCTGCTGTCTCCTGCTGCAGTTCCCTTACCTCAAGAAGAAGAAATTAATACTTTATTGCCCCTGCGATCAAGACAAAATGCAGGAAATAATGGGGCGGTTGTGGAAGTGGTGTGTGTGTGTGTCTCTGCTTAAATATAGATCAGAAGAAAAAAAGGCCTCTTGCATTCATTGCCATCATCTGGAAAGATGAGCGAACGCAATGGAGACGGACCTAATCTCAGACTCCCAGGACTTTCACAATAATTCACTGACATGATCCACCGCAAATAGATGTTCTCATTAAGTCTTTTTTTGTTTCACTGACATGGCGGTCTGCTGTTTTGTTCTCTTGGACTTCTGCTGATGTCTCATAGGGAAGATAATTGTAGACCCTGGACCGTTTTCTCATTTGATGGACTGGTTGAGTCGGGGGCCAGTAAGGGACTGTGTCTTTGAAGCCAAGTGTAAATAAAAATCTCGACAGTGCAGAGGAATGTTTCAGTAACCCAACACACACTACTGCTAATTTTATGCCAGCAAAACGATGAAGTAGTGTGTTAATCGCATTTTTTGAATTTGGCCACGATACATACATTTGAACATGTTGAGGTTTTACCTTTCATTGTCTCTGAAATAATGTCATTATTCAAAATCAGTCAGTGGACCATAAATCATTGTTTTTTGCTGGCACACCGCCACCTTGACCTAAGCTGGCCTGAGAGCATGAACGGTTGTGTTAATACATTACTTCTGATTGGTGGAGCTGACTACAGGCTAGTGTCACATTACTTCTGATTGGTGGAGCTGACTACAGGCTAGTGTCACATTACTTCTGATTGTTTTCATTCAGACGAAAGCCATGATGAACACAGCGTCCAACCGTGACACCTGCTGGCCAAAAGTGACGTTGCTACCACCGAGGAGCAGATTAGTCTGGGATCACATCATGTGAGTATATTGTCCCGCAGGCAGCTAATGTTAAAACCATAATATCATTTTACCCAGTCTAAAACATTGGCACATAGCTCTGTTGTCAAGTAATACCTCCATTTATTTCCTTCATGCCTCCCTGCATTTACTGGTGGTGTACTTTGTTAACCTACAAGTAAGCTGATATGTATTTGTCAAGCAAAATGCAAACAAAGTTAATGAAGTTTATTTACCCATGCATATTAAAAGGAAAATAGAGAACATTAAGTGTGCACATTATTTATTTATGTATTTAGGTTCCTCTGCCACTAACATCTTGACACATCTTGATTGGTGGAGCCGAGTAGTGGCACTTGGTGCTCTCTTGGTGCCACAACACAACACTGCTGTATTTCCCATAAACAATTTATTTTATTTTCTATTTTATCCCAATTTTGTCGTTGCCAATTCCCAAAGAAAAGGGGCGCTATCTATGATGATCATTTTATTCTAGCAATGTCAACAGTCACTGGTAAAAGCTACTGGGAAGAGGCATGAAGGCTTTTCATTTGAAATGTTCCGAAGCTACAGTAGATTAATGTTTAGTGAGGATTTCTCCTAACCAAGATATTGTTCCTTAGTATCCAGTGTTTTTACAGGTGCTTCTTCCACAGATCTATTCATCTAGATTGACATTTCCCACCCCCCTTGAACGTTGCTGCTCTCTCACAGACGGGCAACTTAATTTCAGTTTCGGCGGTTGTGTTAAGTTGTGTTATTTCTGTACACATGATCATTCAAAGGACGGGGGAATTTTTGAGGGATCTATTGTCAGGGCAGCTTTCACCCTTGCATTCATTACTTTCAATGTATTGCAAGGTATGTATTGTGCAGCACTCTGGTTAGAAGTGTAAATATTAAGCTCTCTGTTAATATTAAGATCTCTGCCGTCATCTCACTTGTCGGCTGGAGTGCCCCTGGAATCACGATGTGATAACATATTATGACTTCCCTAAGTCCACAGGGATTTGAAGTCAGCGAATTGAGGCACGGCGCTGCTTGGAGGATGGCTGCATTTTTGCTGACTTAAAATCACAGATCCGAACTCTGATGTTTTTCATTCAATCTTTAGACGACAGTTCTTCTCAGCGTGTTTGCAGAGCAGCTGGTGATAGCTTCACTTGGCTCGAGTTTGCTGGAGATGGTAATCAAAAGTTAGTGGTTTTCATTCATTTGAATGTTTCTTTGCGTAGTATGTGCCCTTATCTGGGTTAACGTTTGTTTTTACATTTTGTTCAGTTTGGACAGCTGGGTGGACCGTGGAGGCATGTATTTAAATCACACCACCGCCAGTGTAATATGTCTACAGACAACAGGGGGTATGACAGGTTACCAGAACCATTTTTTCCAGATACTTCCAGATACGTCCTTCACAACTCAAAGCTGTGACCAGCCATGTTCTACTGAAGTACAATAAGGTGTCATATTGCTCCCTCAGTTTGTTAAATGTGCAGCATCATTTCGGCATCTTCAGAATAGTAATTTGTGTTTTATTTTCATGTAACTTGCCACAGTCTTATGCTTCTCGCTGTAATGTAGTGAATTTAGATCATACAAATGTATCAGCTTTAAAGGTGCTATGTGTAGCATTTTGGGGTTTTCCAATTAAGACCACATTTCCCATAAGCCCAATTGCTTCCTGTTGCAAAGAGGATGTAGCTACTTGTCCCCCCTCCCTGGCGACGCTCTGCGTGAGAGCAAGAAGGACAAGAGTCATAAACAGCCAATACACATTCAGACAAGGCAAGTTAACATGAAGTTGAAACTATGTACTTAGAATAGTGGAACTAGAATAAAATTGTGTATTACTTGCAAAGTAAAATGGTTCCTATTTTGTGCCATAAAGCAATCCAGCAGATTTCCTGCAAAATCCAACCCTGTGATACAGTGTAAAATGCAGTGTAGAGGCTACCCATCTTCTCAGTGATAGACTCATTTGTGTATTACACGAATATCTCAAACTTAATGTAGTAAAGTGGCACCTTTAATTCACAAATAAAAAGGTGGGTAAAGTTTGGGTGTGTTTACCCTCTACTACATCTCATGCAGGTGCCGTTGTGGGCCTACCTGTGCAGCTCCTCCTGGAGGCTCTCTGTCAGTGCTGCGCTGTGCTGGGCCTCGGCGTGCAGCTCCTCCACCAGGCCCCTCCAGTTGGAGCTCTGCAGACACAGCAGCTCTGAGCTGACCTGCTGCAGCTTCCCTGGAGCCTTCCTCCGCCAGCAGGATCACACGCTGCTGCAGGATGCCTACCAGGTCCTGGAGGAGAGGAATATGTAGTTTAGACACGTACAGACACACTTTCACACACACACACACATACACACACACACACTTAGAGTTAGTAAGCAAATCCATACATATAAGTAATCCATACTTTTTCTCATACCTCTCACTCTGGGGTGTTGAAATTGTTGGCAGCATACATTTACATAACCCTACAATTGTTTATATTCTATTTTATGGCTTTTAATGTTTTTTATACTTTATTTACTATTCATTGCTTCTACTGTTTTTATTGCCTATTTTATATTCCATTTGTGTGCTTATATTTTAGTTGTTTTTTTTTCCTCCTGAATTCCATAACTCTTGCAGCTGCAACGACTTAATTTCCCCACATGGATCAATAAAGTTTCTTCTCATCTCATCTCATGGAGATGCTTGCACACAAGTACATGCACTCAAACATAGACACAGCACGCGCATACATGCATAGAAACATATATTCTCATATGTGGGGGATGTAGTGACTTACTGTGCTTTTTAAGAAAATGCATCCTCACTTGAGATGGCCTGATCACACCATTATTATTCCCATCTTGTACAGAGAGAAGTGATATCCAACACACCTATAGGTCAGGGAGTTTGTGGCAAGTCCAAACGTGACATGATATCAAATTAATCTGGGTGTGGAAGACACACTCACCTACTGTTGGTTCACATGACTGTACGGATGTGAAGCGGGGCTCTACTGAAACACAGTATGCATGCTCAGCAAACATTCCCTAGGTGAATACAGGTTCATGTCATCTTCAAATTATGATCAAATATTGAAATCATCCAAATGAATAGTAATGAAACATGTTAACACTGGCATTTAGCTGCAGTGTAATTACGGTAATTGCGGCATAGCTGCCTCACTGGCACAGCCATGGTTATATGCATAGTTTCAAATGATGAGGTTGGAATGAAGATAATACACAAAAGAAAGAATCTCAAACTTAGTATTATTGCCTAACGAGATGCTAATTATCACACCACATTTTTGGGGTTTAAATGGAGCTGCATGTTGTGCTGGGAATCATGGTGGGGTCGATTTCACAGTTGTGTCCAGGGTTTCTGGGATTGGGCCGGTCACCTGTTGCAGATCAGTTTCAGTTACATTTCTCAGAGGCAGAGCTGCTCTGGTTGCAGAAATAATCTCATTGAGTTAAACCTCAGTGGAGCCAAAGAGCCACAGTTATTCTGTCAAATTGACCTGGGTTTGAACCAAGCAAGTGGGTTTCCTCCCGCAGCCCGAAGACATGCAGGTCAGGTGAACTGAAGACCCACAGGTGTGAGCGTGAATGTGTTTGTCTGTCTAGGTGTTATCTCTGTGACGGACTGGTTATCCAGGGTGTTTCCCTGTCACCGCCCAATGCATGCTGGGATAGGCTCCAGTTCCCCCGTGACCCTGAATAAGAAAATGAACGTATTAATTCATTCATATCTGGACCAAGGAAACCATGTCAATGTGTAGACTGGTGACAAATCTGTACAGCTGATGCACATACATTTGTGCTACTTTCTTCTATTCCTATGCAATTTACTATATGATGTTACCCGGCGACTTCTAGCGATGTTTTTGGAAGAGAGCTGGCAACATTGACTGTGAAGACGGCAAGAGGCAAGAGAGGAGGAAGCTAATATTGTGAAGCCTAGCGCTCTGCTACTAATTGAAAAAAAACATACATGGTCAAACTAGCCATACTAGCCTATAGCTATCTAGGTTAGCTAGTTAGCTAGCTGCTGACCTTCCAACATCATGAATGCCATGGTGATGAATACATGAAAGAACAAGTCACTGCCAATTATGTTTTCTAAGTTGCTTTTTTGCCATTGAAGTTGACCAGTTAGCTAACTTACGCTACGAACAACGGTTGTTCTTTGGCTCTGCCCATTGAGGTGTAACTCAACCAATGAATGAGCTAATATATATATATATATATATTAAAGTGTGTCTATCGTTTTCTTTTTCCCTTTAAATGTTTCTAATAAATCCAACAGATATTTACCCAATTGTAATCTGATTACTTGTGCAATAAAACTGTAATGGATTTCAGCCACCATGGTGTACTTGCAATCATAATTCAATTAAATGTTATTCCTTCCTCAATGCTAATGACACTGGTGCTTAGTCTTTAATGCATAGTTTATCTTTTGTGTCATGACCTTTGAACCAAGCATACTATCTACCAAAGAGGAAATACGCAAATACTAACAATACATTAATGTCCATACATATGGCAACATCAACATCTGTATTTATTTATGGTATTTTCTGTACGTGGTTCATTTTATGGCATGCAACTGGTAGTAACATCAACCTAATACATTCAAAACACCCACTAAATAGATGAGCAGCCACAGTAAATACATGAATATAATATATATGTCTGAATATATTATACTGGTGGTGCATAATGGAATCTGAGTATTGTAGTTGTACGTTGAGTCACTTTGGGTAATGATCAATCAATATAATAGTGGAAATTAATTACGGGCTTTTTCTAACTTAACATTATGCCGTCATTCCCAGTTATTGGTTGCTTTATTGAATTTACACTAAATGCCAGTTTGCTAATTAGACATATTTGTCACAACAATTGGGTCAAATCTGATTAAGTGTTTCACCCAAAAACCAGCATGACAGATGAAATGGCAATGAAGGCAACTAACATTAGACAGAACCGACACTGCAGTTACTGATTTAAAAAGACTTGACCTCTGTAACAGACCTTTCTCATGTGTCAGGCGGTTGCATTTGGACGTCAGGTACTGGATCTGACTGTAGTCTTCATCCCTGTGCGCTCTGAAAAACCTCCTCATCCTCGTCTCCGTTTTAAACCGACTCCGTGGCTCTCGGTGTCCCGCTCTATCTCTTCCTCCACCTTCCCATAACCCTTAGAGCAGGGCGGGTGTTTCCATATGGCCAGGTAGGTCACACTGTGGCTCCTGCAATATTCAACTCTTCCTCTGCAATTTATCCGATAGTCATGTCTGGTAGAACACTTTTACTTGGAACACACCCACTGTTTGCACAACACAGAGGCAGGATGGTGTGTGTGTGTGTGTGTGCCCGCGCACGCTGAGGCCCGATGTGTTTTAATGCCATCTGACCCAGCTCTGGTGTGAATAGGTAAATTGCCACATCAACATGGTACTGTAAGGTGCTTTGGATAAAAGCATCCACTATATGGCATGTGTGTTGTCAATGCATGCACATCAGCGTGACTCCCCTCTGAATAAAAAAAGATTGAAGCAGATGGTTGAAAATCATCAGTGTGTAATAGGACATGCAGATATCAGTGAAGCTTGTTTTCTTATAAAATGAGCAAGCCTAATTGACGCAGTCTTAACGAAGCAAATGCATTTCAAATAATTCAAAAGGAGAGGATGTTGAAAAATGGCGTTTATTTTATTTTTTTTAAAGAAAAGAAAACCACCATGCTGACTTCTGCCTCTTTAACACAAAAGTTGTAGATAGAAAATGGCGCTGGACATCTACACAAAGCGTCCGATAAAACAAATAAATACAATATTCTCCCGGACCCGTGAGAGAACATAACGTCTCTCTCAAGAAGAAAACACAGACAAACCCATCCCACAACTACGGACCACATTTTGTTAGGTTGGGGAGTTAACATCAGACTACAAAACAGAATATCTGAGAACAGTTCACATATTTAGCTTAAAATCTTTACAGTGTCAAAAGTTCACACCTCACGTGACACAACATGTCAGTAGTTTTCAACAGTGCCTTAGTTAAATAAGGTAACACTGCTTCTTTTGTTAAGCTGGAGCCAAAAAGGTGTCATTATGGTGCTGTGAATACAACCAATACCTTCACTGAGTTTGTTTTCTCTGGAAGAGCTGGCTGAGTCAAACGCAGTCAGACTGGAGAAGAGGTAATCAAACTCATCAGTGCTTCCAATTCCTGTCTGGAGGAGAGCTTTGCTCCAAGATGAGATATCTATCATTTGAAGAAAAAAAGGGAGACCTATACTTTAAAAAACAATTGATAACACAAAATTAAAATAAATGGTGGTGCATTTGTTTTTAGTAGTTGATAGAAATAATTATCCTCTGTATTTTAGATAGTAAATCATATCGTATAATATCCTACTGCTTTGGCAATTGCATGCCAATAAAGCTCACTGAATTGAACTAAAGTGAATTGAATCATGAACTTGAGTTAATGACTATATGGATATATAGCATTATATAGCAACAGAACTCTTCATTCTGAGACAGAGCGCACTTTTACGTCTTCCAGAGAGCACGTACTCAAAGATAACCATGTGCCATCCGTGACAAACAAGGACAACAGATCAACGTCTGAAACAAACTGTCCAACACTCAGCGCTCCATTCAACAGACCAGTGCGCTGACGTGGAGCAGCAGATGCTTAATTCCTTGCTCAGCTATCACTAATGCAGTTAAATGTAAGAGCAAACTGGAAGGCTGCACCTGACTTACTGCCGGCCCTGCTGAACCCATAGCTGCAACAGATTACACGAGCCAATATATACATTTCTCCCACAGGCCAGAGAACATAATAGCACCTATATATGAAAACAAATCAAAAACCATGAATGCATTTTCTTCATGGAAACGTTGGTGTGAGAAAATGTGACAGCATGTGCGCCAAATCTAGACCTAATGTGCTCCTAGAGAAAAATTGTAACGTTTACACAAAGCATATGTTTGAATATAATTGCTGGATTATTTTTATTTCAGAGAGTCAGAACAGAATAGTCACATTTTAATGCTTAAAGGCCATTAGTGACTGACCAAGCCTTGGTTATAAGTAGCCCAAGTTTCCCACGAGGCTGCTAATCCTACGCTGACTGGCTGCTACTGGTTTTTCACGCTTTCTCAACCTCGCTTGCTGGATCATGTCAAGGCAAAGCTAACCCATACTTACAGTAAGGTAAGAGCTATCATATGCAAAATGCTTAACTGGGCAGAACATGGAGGAAAAGCAGCCTGTATCGAGTTGGCGTCTGCGAAATCGCAGTCGTTTGAATTTGATCTCTGACCTGTGGTAAAGGACAAGTTATCTGAATCCTCCAGGTACTGTTCCTTCCTTTTTTCCCCAATCCAGTTTGTTCCATTACAAAAGTCTGCCATACCACAAACAACATGATTTTACCGTGCTCTCTTAAAAGCAATCGCATTCTGCTCCTGAACAGGCATGTGAAGAGGAAGAAAAAGAGCCGAAAAAACTGCAGTTTCCCAAACAAATGGGAATTGTAAAATCACATTGCTGCAAAATCCAATTGATTTGAATCACATTTACATAGGTAAAGGGGTTCATGGGAAGTGTAGGGATGGTGGCAGGAACAGCCTAGTTCTCTCACACACACACTGATCAACAGGACATGAATGCCAAGTTACACAGCTTTCTGATGGAGGAATAAAAGAACAAAAAGCAAAAAGCTGACAAAATCTGCATGCTATTAGCCGCATTCTCAACCCTTCACTGTGACAAAAACAAAAAGACATTGTTCCTATCCAATATGGATCTTCAACAGAGCTAACACAGATCCATGTCAAATGGAAAGAGTTTTTTCTCACCATGAACGCAGCTAATAATGTGCAGGTTTTCAATCAGGTCTCTGCTGATTCACACACAACCCAGCACCTACACTGGATGTGCACACACATCTCTGCTCTTGGCATGGAAGAAGCTCACAGGCTTTTTCACAGAATAATCAGGCCCTGTCCTTTTGGTCATATCAAGTCTTTATTGACATTCAATTGGATACTTTTTTTACATGTTTGCACAGACATGAGCAATTGTGATCTGCGTCCATCGGCTTACGGGGCTCAAAATCCAACACAGAAGCCAGAAAACATGTTTTAATAAAAAAAGAAAATCCAATTGAAAGTCAGCATTTTCCATCCAACGTGTGTCAGTTCAACATGATGTGCAGTGTAAAAAAGAAAAAAGAAAAAGTATTGCACTGGTTTTGTGTGAGTATATGGATGGGCGGTCATATAAATAACAACAAGAACCAAACAGTAATACAATAATAATGATAACGCTAATAATAATAAAAACAGTTCAGACTACGGTCCCCCTCCCCCTGCCGTTTACCACTGCTGCCAACTGAAGTCGTCGTTGGATCCGAAGACCAGGAAGAAGCCCAGGATGGTCGCGAAGATGACTACGTTACCCGTTAGCACGAGCGCACACGCCCCCCAGGCGATCTGCAAATCAACACATTAATAACTCACGTTAACAAATGCTGCCGGTCTGCAGCACATTATTTAGGCCAAAAACTACTGGGTTGTCAACAAGAACATTTTACAAAATAATTACAATACACGTCTCTACTGTTGCACGTTCAGGACACAGCAGGGTGGGAAATTAACACCAGCCATTGGCCAAATGCCAGTAAACAGCTAGTTTCTGTGGCTGGTACATTTGTCTACTCTATCAGTTTGTCAGGTAGTCAGACATCCATTTTTAGAAGAAGTTCTACTTGCTTAGCCGATTGCTTTAATGGGTTTTCTTCTCTTAACGGCCTTGCACTTGTATTCATCTGATCTGCTTGTTCCAGGGTTTAGCCTCTGGAACAGAAACACTGAAAGTCAAGATGGTTTTAAGAGAAACTAATTAAAAACATGCCTTTATACGGCTGCATCTGATTAAGCTCTTTCAACCATACTTGTACTTTCTAATATACTTTTCTAAACTTCTACTTTGTATACTTTTAACAGTTTTATGTAAATTTTGATGTTTGGGGGTTTGTAATAAAGCACTTTGCGTCATTGTATGCGCTATAAATAGCCTTGACTTATTTTGGTATGGAAATTCAACTCTATTTAATTATTGAATCCATCAGCCACAATGGCCAGTAAGTGAAAAACGTAAAGACACGAGATAACAGTATTTCGATGGTGTCTTGCTTCTGTTATTCAACATATTTCTGGTTGAAACAGGATGTTAAGGCGGGACATAATGTGGAGAGGGTTTTGGGGGGTGAGCACCCCACGCAGGTGAGGAGTTGCTATCTACAGTACTCATAAGGGTGCTAAGGAGCTCACTTACTACTTCAGCTCTAGCGAAGACGATGGGCAGACCAAAGGCTGAGATCACTATGCCCGTCGTGAGGAATATGGCCAGCTCTTTGCAGGCATTACTGGCCGAGTCTGCGTCGTCAACCACTCGCCGCGAGATGCAGTATGGGATGGGAGAGAGGACGTAGAAGAAGAGAAGGAACAAGGGCCAGTATTTGCTGCAGACACAGAGAGAGAGAGACATACAGGGAGTGAGCAAGAGAGATTCCCAGACCTCTTGGCCAGGTCACTCTTGGAAAAGATATTTTAATCTCAATTAGTTTTTTACCTGCTTAAATAAAGGAAATTGATTGAAATTGATTATAATGGTAATGATGCAGTCAAGTGAGGCGAAGGGTGAAGGAACGAACACCTCTCAATGCTCAATACACTATCTAACTTCACACAGGCATTTGTTATGAGGCAAAAGGTAGTGGTACACCTCTATGATCTTAAAGACTTATTCAAGGGACACTATCGCTTATTATTGTGTAACAACCATTCCCCTAAATTCTACTAGTCGGTCATTACGCGGTAATCGTGATAGCTGAAGGGGACATGAGAAGAGACAATAGGAGTCAGATCTGTCATACAATCACCATAACAGGATGTGATAATGATACTTACTCGTACACAGGGAGGCCACATCCTAGCATGAGGAACATGAGGCCGATGGCCCCGCCGAAAGACAGGCTGATCAGAGCTAGAAGAGAGACAGAGGGAGGGAAATCAGCAGGGACAGTCAGACAATGATGCTTTGTGTGTGTGTGTGTGTGTGTGTGAGTGAGTGACATCTATCTTGAGAGCCTCAACCACCTGATCGTGGTTGTAGGGCCCCTGGCTAATGCTTCTGGTTGGGAAAAGATGTAACCATCATGTGATTAATCAGCTGATTTCACATGCAAGCTAAATTGGCACACTAACTCACGCTACAGGGGATTATGTGAAACCTGGGTGACAGGGTTGTCAATAGGAGTGCTTGTTAGCTACAGTTAAATCAGACAACCTACCAGCCTGTGCATGTCATATCAACTCAGTTATGGTGAAGTTAGCATTACTTAGCTTTAACTACCACGTTATTACAGTTTTGACACGGGGATATTTATCACCAAACGCGGTCTCGTATACTAGGTTAGACTGCTGCAGTTATCTAACTAGCTAACGGCAAGTAGGCACTTAAGTGGCCTGACCAAGCCAGAGGCTATTAACGTTAGCTGTTAAGCTATCTAGCCATGGAAGTGTAACCTTAGGCTATCCAGCTAACTTAATGCTAACGACTGCGTTTGCCTTGCGTCTAGTTCACGTTCACGCTAGCTAACTACACAGCAAGCACATCCATCTGTGGCCAGCGAATTAACGTTACGTCACAGTTAAGATGTCTGTACTGGAATTCGGTTCCTTTCTGGTGGAAAATGAAGACTGCACTTTGCTCACCTTTAATCCCGGCCATTTCTCCTGGACAAAAGCTCGAAACAGCCCTCGACAACAATGCCCCCTCCTCGGCTAGCTACTTCCGCAACATACAGCCCTGCCTGCGTGTGTTGCCTTCACGTGCTACCGAAAATGACGAAAGAATTACGGATTATCCACACACGAATGACCGGAAAGCTGCATTGCTACAAGGTAGCCATTTGATTTCTGAAATAAAATATCTGTCAACAAAATCTATTACATTTGTTAGTGGGTCAATTTAGTTGTTACTCCCTAAAGCACTGAATGCGCGACAAATCGTATTTACGATATGCAACATCGACAATAGGAGTTTATGAAAAGCCATGAAGGCATCATTCGTGCACACACCATTCGAATGCGCTGCGCATATAAACGTACGCGTCATTCAAAACACACCAAACTCTATGAATCAGTGTCATCTTTGTTATAAATAACCTAACAGTTACATGTTCAATGAATTGATCATTCAATTAATTATTTGGATGTCCGTATTGCGAACAAAATATGTTAAGCGTTGCCAGGTTAATTTAAATGTAACGTTAATTAATCTATACAACTCAAACGCTTCATTCACTAAATAAATAAATCAGTAAATCGTTTCAGATAACTTCATGTATTAATTTGTCACCGTTAAAATCAACCCGGAATTGGACGCCTTCTGCTTCCGCCTGTGTGAGGATCCATGCAGCGAAGATGTCGAGTGGAGGAGGGGTCTCCGTCGCGTCGCTGTGGACCGAAGTGAACCGCTGTGGGCAGAATGGAGACTTCACCAGAGCCATTAAAGCGCTGAATAAAAGTGGGACTTCACGCTACTTTCCTAACCGAACAGGAGCTGCTGTTGATAAGCAGAGCAGTGGCCATCTTACCCCCAGCGCTGGTCATGCTAGGACCAGCTGTTAGCATTTCGCTAGGCTAATGTCGGGTTATTTTTTCCAAAGCACCGAGCTAACTTCGTGTGCCAAAGTACTGGTCGTCGCCCTATAATCTGGGAGTGTAGCTACCACTCGGGTGCGTTTTTATTTAAACGCATAAATAAGTCATGTGCCGTCCCTGCTGACTTGTGACGTGTCCCTAACCAGCTAGCTAGCATGGATGGGAGCTATGGCTGCTCCAGACAGTCGGTCCTCCACCACTTCACCTGCTGAGAATCACGTGACATGTTCCTTTACACTGTTGATGTTAACTTCCAGCTGATTTTGACACGTGTGTGTTCTGTGGCATGTTCTGTTGCAGTTTTGCACGAAGTCAAGGAGGATGCGACAGCCCTCCACTGTAAAGTCGTGTGCCTTGTTCAGAGTGGCAGCTTCAAAGAGGCGCTGAACGTCATGAACAACTTCTCCAAAGTGCTTGGCAGGTGTGTTTGTGAACTGTTTCAGCTGTGGCTCTAACCTGTTATCAACTCTGAACTGTGCTGAATAGTAAACATGCAGTCTGAATATAAAAACACGTGGACTTGTACCCAAACAGCCTATAAGCGTATACTGTTTTTGCAGTGTTAGTGCCACGAACTAGTAGCCTAAGTGTCTTGTTTTTGGCAATGTTTCCCCTTTTGAAAACCTTTTTCTTTAAGCGTCTCTCCTCCCTCAGTGACCGTGTTGTTTTCGAGAAGGCGTACTGTGAGTACCGGCTGAACAGAGTGGAAAGTGCCCTGAAGACCATTGAAAGTGCACCTGAGCAGACAGACAAGCTGAAGGAGCTCTATGGTCAAGTGGTAAGACTGTTTGGCCAGTAATGAAATGATATTATAGATTATAGACATTTGAGACGATGTGAGTGGAAGGGACAGTATGAGCAGTATTGTTTTTTTGAAGGCTGATACCATTATGTTTGGCTCAACGCTGCTGATATGCCAGTATTTGTGACGGTATTCAAATATTTAAATCTGCTGTTCATGTTCACGGCAACAACAACAAAAGTGTTTACCTGAGAATTGTATTCTTGTCAGGGTGGAAAAGCCCCCGAAACAGAATTTAGACCATAGGACTCTAAAACTGTTGAAACCCTGGACGATACTACTACGTAGGGCTGGGCGATACGATAATATATATATATATCACGATATGGCTCACGTGTGCAAAATCACAT
This sequence comes from Acanthochaenus luetkenii, assembly GCA_900312575.1. Classification (NCBI taxonomy): domain Eukaryota; kingdom Metazoa; phylum Chordata; class Actinopteri; order Beryciformes; family Stephanoberycidae; genus Acanthochaenus; species Acanthochaenus luetkenii. Next base: position 33,409 of record OMOT01054467.1, read on the forward strand.
GTTGAATAATACAATTAATGTTCATCCCATTTGACTTTTCACATAAGATGTGCTTGTCATCATCAATGTAGACTGCAGACTTGTCACGATATCTCAAAATCACCATAACATCATGATATAATTCCACCGAAAGACCATGTACGCTAATGTTGAAATATCGCCCAGCCCTACTACTACTAATAATGATCATAATACTAATTTTAAAACGCATTCACGCATGCATACTTGTGCAGAATTTGATCAAAATGTTGCATTATCATCAATTCCGGGGAAGGGCTTCCCATAAACAACCAGAGTAAACATTGATAAATTGTACAATATGTAATCAATCAACTGCATCATATCAGAGGTGAACAACACTGACTCGACCATATCTGATTGTTAATAATATGCCAATATTGGCCCAATATATTGGCCAACCAATATATCTGTCTAACCTCAACAAGATTCGTTTTATAAATTAAGCCCATGGAGTTTCACTTCCATTCAGTGTTCTGACTGGTACTGCCTCTCTTTTCATCGGCCAGTTGTACAGACTGGAGCGCTACGACGAGTGCAAGGCTGTCTACACAGATCTGATCAGGAACTCCCAGGATGAGTATGAGGAGGAGAGGAAGACCAACCTTTCTGCTGTGGTGGCCGCTATGAGCCAGTGGGCGAAGGCCTCTCCGGTGAGCGCTCCTCTGCAACATTTACATTCCAGGCATTTTGCTGACTCTTATCAGTTAACTGACTTGCACTGAAGACGGCTGCAGGGATATTTCTTTTTCAGGGTTTCTGTTTTGAACACATAATCTCTTAACAGGAGATAACTGTTTTTGTGCCTATGTTCCTGATTACATTTACATTCAGCTGACAGCCTGACACACATCCAGACTGACTTAAAATCAGTGCAGTAGAAGAAGCGTGCATTCACACCAAGCATGTTTGGAGCAGGTTATTTGAACTCTGGAGCGTTTACTCTTTTAGTTTGGTTCGTTTGGCCAAGTGAGAACAATGCCATTCAAACTTGTAAATACAGGTCTATGTCCTCTTAAAAGAGAACTGTGGTGCCGTTTGTTAGGAGTGACGACGAAATCCGAACCAACTAAAGGAAACAACCCCAACGTGCAAGGGTTTATGTGTATAAGGAGACAGATGTTGACATATGATAGCCAGCAGTTCGTCATGCTTGGAAGGTCTAGCATAACATAATGAAGTGAGGGCAAACTGCAGTCTGGACTGAAGCTGATGTTCAGCTGTTTCTTCATGTGTTCTTAACTGGTATGAACACCAGAGAAGGTCAGTTGCGGCATAAAGCGCAGAGAAGTCCATCATGCTGAGCTAAACGTACAGGGACAGGCATTGGATTTCTTTTGGATTTGTTCTCTGAAACTCTGAGTTGTCAAGTTTGTATCTGCACCAATGTCACCAAGACAGTTTTCTGTACATTTATTGTACTTGGTTATTTAAGTGACGCTGATGTGTTTTTGTTTTTACTGCAGGATGATCTAGGCTTACCTGAGACGACATACGAGCTGTGCTACAATGCTGCCTGCACCCTGATTGGCTATGGACAGCTTACAGAGGCCCTCGATAAACTACGGCAAGCAGAAGGTCAGTCTCATTTAATTCTGCCTTTCCTGTCAAGGCTCTTTGTCCAGTTTCGTCCAGCTCTAACTGATTGTTTCCTTTCCTTTTTCAGAGCTTTGCAGAGTTTCCTTTGCGGACGATTCTGTAAGTGTTAACGTTGGTTTTCTGAAATGTTAAAAGTTTAAGTGTAAGCCAGTCAAGTCTCATCCATTTCCAAGGAAGTCAGTATTTATCTTGTATTATGTTTCATCCATTTGACTTCCATATGGAAGATACTTCAGAGATGATAACGTTAATGACTCTCCCCTCTGTATTTTTCCAAGGAGAATCACTGACTTTGCTGGTTTGTCCCTTGCAGGATGTGACCGAGGAGGACATCGAGTCGGAGCTGGCCGTTGTCCATTCTCAGATGGCCTATGTCATGCAGTTACAAGGCCGGACAGAAGAGGCACTGCAGCTCTACAACCAGGTGGTCAAGCTCAAGTGAGTTCATGGTAGTTGTGCTTGTCATGTACATGTGGTTTATTAGCCTGTTGTGTTTTTTGTGTGTGTGGCTTTCATTGCGACATCCAAAGTTTTTTTTTATTTGAATGTATTTTTTGCTGATGTTTAGAATCTAGTATCATTTGAAACGGAATTGTATTTTGAATACACTTAGAATTTTGTAATAGTCCTTTCATTCAGTCGTCACAGAAACAAGTGATACAGCTTCTAAAAGCTTCTAAGCTATAAGTAACAAGTTATATTTTTCATAGTCTTTGTTCACAAAGCAGGTGTTGAATAGAAATGCCATGATTTGTTCTGGTTTAATGCAGACCATCAGATGTAGGGCTGCTTGCTGTGACTGCCAACAACATAATAACAATAAACAAGGTGGGTAGATGACACACAAAACAAACATCTCATCATATTTTACAGCTGGCATTATGGGCACACAATGAAAGCATCAGTCTTTTGGACATGCACATCTATTGATCCTGTTCTTAAACTTCTGACTACGTATCTCCCAGCCAAGCACCACCTTTATACAATAAAATACAAAATACTAGGTAGAACCCACTGCCAATATCCAACAGATGTCTATGAAAGGTCAAATTCCAAATGCAAAGAAAGATGTTTTCATTCTGCAGTTTTTGGAGATTTAACGCCCTGTCTGTTCTTACAGGACCAAAACGTGTTTGACTCGAAGAAGAAGGTGAAACTGACAAACGCTGACGGTGTGGAATACAAGCTAGCCAAGAAGCAGCTGCAGGCGATAGAGTTCAACAAAGCCCTCTTGGCCATGTACACTAACCAGGTATGGTTGTAGTTCAATAGCTGTCATGGCAAACACAGCAACAGATGTCTGTTTCATAGGTTGAAGTGAAGCTTTTGAACTTGTTGCTATGCTGTAATGGTCGCAGGCTGATGATTGTTTAGTCCTAGGTAGGTCAATGGGTAGAGCATAGCGTACTAAACCAGGGCTGGGCGACAGCCTGTTCCTCCACCCCCCCAGGACTAAGCTCAGTTTTACGGAGCATCAGGCATTCTGCTCGATTGCGCCCCACCTTTGGAATGCCCTCCCTGACCATCTGATGGCACCACAGACTCTGGGCTCCTTTTTAAAACAGGCGTTAAGACCTACTTATTCAAGAACGTTTGCAGTTAGAAGTGTCAATTATTTTTCTTGTCCTTGTTTGTTTTGCTTTGCGTTTGTCCACGCCTCTTGTTTTTATTCATTTTAATGCACTCATGTATATCACTTTGAGATTGTCTCCACAATGAAAAGGGCTTTATAGATTAAATGTATTATTATAATTTTATTATTTGAATAGTTTGAACGCACAAAGTTTTCAATATGTCTGCACCAATGTCACCTAGACAAATTCCAGTACATTTATTGCACTTGGTGAATGAAGTGATTCTGGTGAAGAGGGTACAGGGATGGCTGGTGCAGAGAATCTTAAATCATGATTATTCATTGCCCTCAACAGGCCGAACAGTGCAGAAAACTGTCATCCAGTCTCCAGTCTCAGAACCCGGGTCACCCTCAGCCGGTCCTGATCCAGGTTGCCCAACTGTGCAGGGAGAAGCAGCACAACAAGGCCATAGAGTTGCTCCAGGTAGTTACAGCAATCTATTGTGGGCTTGATTCACGTCCCAAACAACAACACACTTCTACCTTTTCTTCCGGGTCATGTATCCTCAAGGCAGCAACACTGCCAAGCCCCATTTGGGGCTCCATGCCTCCGTAACCACCTGGTTTCATTTACAGTCAAGCCTATTTAGTCTTAAATCAGATTTTATACAATGATATTATTTGACTGGTGATAAATGATGACTATGTTGTGTATATTCAATGCTGTGTATTTTACCAAACCATGCTAATTGCTTGTGCTTTTTCTTTTTCAGCAATTCTCAGATCAATATCCAGAGAGTGGGCCTGGTATCAAACTGACAATGGCACAACTCTATTTGACTCAAGGTATTTGTATGCGCTTTAATGTTGTATGCGAATAAAGACTGATGTTGTCCGCATAGTTTCATTGCATGACAGCAGATTTCTCTGCACATTTGTACACGCCATCAGGTTCTCCAAGTAAAATCAGAGCGCAATTCAACTGATTCCCTTCGTTATACCCATTGGGCGGCAGTAGCTCAGGAGGTAGAGTTCCCACACAGCAATCGCAAGGTTAAAGGTTCGAGTCCAGCTCCTCCCAGGGAAAAATTTGTCGTCGTGTCCTTGAGCGAGACACCTTACTCAAAATTGCTCCCGTTGAGCAGGCTGGCGCCTTGCATGGCAGCCTCTGCCAACGGTATATGTAAGTTGCTTTGGATGAAAGCGTCTGCTAAATGCTGTAATGTAATGTAATGCCGTAAATAAGAAGAAAATATGAGTTTGCCGTAAGGCATTTTATTTATATATATTATATATTTTATTGATGCCAAAATTGGTACTGTACCGCTTTTCAATACCCATCCCCAGTTTCTTTTAATAATGTTAACTTAATTTATGAGTGTATCCATCGACATAAAGGCTGCATTTATCTTATCATATTCTCCGTTTTTAGGGGACTCGTGTCATAAGAGCTTGTTTTTCTTCCTCAGGTCATGTTACAAAAGCCTGTGACATCCTGAGGTCGATTGAAGATTTTAAGCACAAACAAGGGATGGTAAGTCTGATTTAGTGTTGCACTGAGTTCCTGTATTGAAAAAGTACCTAGCATTAGGTTTTATAGATCCGCTACTCTGTTTTGTATTTTTGACAATTTCTCTAGCTCGTTTTTAGTTTAGTTTAGTAAAGAATAGAACATTTGATCTTTCATTGATGGTTGGTTGTTACCTGCTAAAGTCCCAGCCAGTGTTAATTTACCACCCTGGTAGTAGTGTATCAACCATTTATCTTCCTTGTTGACTCCCATACCATCCAGCTAACCTGTGTTTCCTCAGGTATCAGCTCTAGTGACAATGTACGCCCACGAAGAAGACATCGACAGCGCTATTGACGTTTTCAGCCAAGCCATTAATTACTACCAGGTAAGGACACGGGTTTGTGTCAGATATTTTGTATTAACCTCACCGCTCAATTAACATGAACAATTGGACATGGTGGGACAGTCATTTTTTTCACTGTTCACCCAGAACTATTTGAGACAATATAATTAAAATAATAATCTGCAACATTTTGCTCCTCGCTATCTCTGATTGATATAACACAATAGGGCTTTTGCTGTTCTAAACACCAGGTGTCTGGTAGCTCTTACGTTTTACATTTCCAGCAGCAGGAACAGCAGTTTGTTTGGAATAAACGGAAGAAGAACTGGGTTTACCACTTTAAGTCTAGGCTTGCATGTGTGGATAATATGTCCTCTGGAAAAGGACAAGCCAACATGCAAACGTTAAGATGTCTGAGTACATGCTTCCGTTGTGTAATCAGCCCGTTCCTTCCTCCCCACTAGCCTGGATCCTCTGTACACTTGGCTCTTGTACGAGAAGCTGCCAATTTCAAACTGAAGTACGGCCGGAAAAAAGAAGCTATTAGTGATCTGGAGCAGCTGTGGCAGTGAGTGCAGCCCCGCCAAACAGTACTGTAGTTCAACGTCTGAAATATTTGAAAAAACAAGGACGCATCAAGTAGTTAAATTGTTAGGAACTGTTGTAAAATATCCAAGTCAAATTGATTTATAAAGCACTTTTAACAGAACTGGTTCGTTACCAAGTGCTTTACAGAGCAACAACGAACACAAGAATGAAATGTAAGGTTTTTCCCCTAATACAGGCAAAACACCAATGACATCCACACGCTGGCACAGCTCATCTCAGCCTATTCCCTGGTTGACACGGATAAAGCAAAATCGTATCCTTTCATTTTTATATACCTGGCTCAGGGTCACTGGCTCAGACAGGAAGGCGGTCAAAGCCGAGAGCGTGCGTATGTTAGGTAAACTCTTCTTTTTTGTTTTGTTGTCAACTCAAAAAATAATAGATAAATAATGCAAATATATCCTTAGCGATTTTCTCCAGCCTCAGCAAGCACCTCCCCTCCCCAGACACCATGTCTTTCAAGGTGGACGTGGACGAGCTGGAGAACTCCCATGGAGCAACCTTCGTCAGGAAGAAGGCCACTAAGGTCATAGGAGAAAACCTTCCCAAAGAGCAAAGGTAAACCCCTCCATTACTCCACAGCCTTGGCTTTATGATATGCAGAACATTCGAAAACGCTTCCAGTGTTTCCTGCTAAATATGTACTTGGGGTGAGTGGGAAAGACGAGCTAGGCGGCTACACGTTCACCACCTTTATCCTAATCGGTCTGCGTTGTCTTCACAGCCAAGGCGAGATCAAAAAGAAGAGGAAGAAAAAGAAAGGTATGGATTGCTCGACCAACGAATAGACATACTACCAAATATCTTGGAACTTTCAATGAGCGAGGAGGGCAAGAAAGTGAGATTGAAAGACAGAAATCAGCAGCTGGTCAAGTAATTGTTGATTTATTGGTGTTGATCAATATAGATTATGGTCATTTTATGTGCTTTGTGGTTGTCTTTTATTTCCCCTTTAAGATGGAATCAGATGTGCAATTTGAATATTAATTAACTTTGGTGATAGCCTTTCTTACCCTTAATATATGTAGTCACTGACCACAGATCTGTCCCATTGATGTACGGTACTTAAACACATGATATGCGATCGTTTCACCAGCTTGACTCTTCTGTGATTCCTCCTTTTTTAAGGCAAATTGCCCAAGGACTTTGACCCTAAAGTGACCCCTGACGTTGAGAGATGGTTGCCCATGAGGGAGCGTTCCAACTACAGAGGCAAGAAGAAAGGAAAGAAGAAGGAGCAAATAGGCAAAGGCACACAGGGAGCAATGGCAGGCGCTGCTAGCGAGCTGTAAGTAAAC
>OMOT01054493.1:6374-20937 GCA_900312575.1 Acanthochaenus luetkenii
GTTCTTGAGCATTTGATGAATTCCCCCAATACAGATTGTCCTTGAGCAAGGCAGTGATCCCACCTGATCACATGCCTGACCGCAGTGTGGAGTAACGGGGTTCAAAGTGCTCTTCTGTCCCAAAACAATGGTACTCTGTATGGGGGATCTGTAGAAAATACTGCAATATGGCTGCTTACAGTGACAGAGTGCTTTTATGTAATGAACTTTTATTGTTTTTGACTTCCTATTTATGATTATTGACTTACTTTTATATTTCTTACTTAGTTTTTATCCCTTTTGCTGTTGATTGTATCTCTTTTTACACCCACCCCCCACCACCACACGTTACATTGTGTCCCTAATACTGCACACTACTGCGCTTACAAATACTCTTACGTGCCACTGTGCTTTTCTATCCAACACACAAGCATGCACACACAGACACACAAACACAACCACATATGTCCATTAACACATGCATGACTACAACGGGCCATGCACACAGATGCTGCACATGTGTATACACACACACAAACACACACACACACACATGGTCAGTGAAATCCCTGGCAGATTAGTTGTTGCTCTTATGTAAAATGGATCAAGCCAAGCAGCAGCAAATCATACCAGCTCGCCTGCAGAGACAGTCACTCAACAACCTGTTCAAAGGCCACCAATCACTGTGTGTGTGTGCGTGTGTGTGTGTGTGTGTGTGTGTGTGTGTGTGTGTGTGTGTGTGTGTGTCTGTGTGTCTGTGTGTGTGTGAGTTAAGACTCTCATGCCCCTGAGCAGACCAGACGCATCCACTGGCCGATGGTTTGTGTTAAAAACGGACTGACCTTACCAAATGTGGGGGAAGGGTATGTTTGTGTGTGAGGGTGCAAGGGCTCCATTGTAAATGGGATTCCAGATAGGTGGTTTGATTTTGCCAAAAGAAAGCTACAGCGGTGCCCATGATGAGATGATGAGTTCACAGTCAAGTCATACCCAGGACTAGGAATTGTCTTTGTGTTCAGTTCAGTTGTGTGAGATTAAAAGGAAGTGAAAGATTTCAGAGGTAGCAAATGTTTGTTGTTAAAGGGCTCGGGAAGAGCTATGTTGTAAGATGTTAAAAAAGTCAATACACACTCATTTTGTCTGTGCTGGTAATGAGCCATGTTTTGTGGGGGAAATGGCTGCTTCTCCGGAGGCACCGTGTCTACTGAATGTGGCCCTGATCCTGGATAAAACAGAAAGCTCACCAATCAATCTCTCCAGGTTGCCCACAGCCAGAGAAAGCAGCTGCACCACATGTTTGCCTTGCGCGATAGCGACAAGTTAACATACGGGCAGCACAGTAACCATCCACAAGCAGCCTCTAGCTGTCTTATAATGAATTCCCACAGGGATGGGGAACTATCAGAGTCAGTGGTGTTACTGGAGGCTCGGAATAAAGTCAACACCTCTCCTTATACCTGGTGAAGCTACGGCACGAGCACGCACGCACACACACACACGCGCACACACACACACACACACACACACACACACACACAGCCACAACACTGAAGCTGTAGAAAATGTTTTTAAAAATCCAATGTACACAACAATTAAGCTGTGAAATGTGTTAAATCACAAGTTAGGCTCAAGTCAAATGTTTCTCCTTCAGATTGTGATGTTGAACACAAACAGGTTTTTTGGTTTTGTGTGTTTTTAATAGTGCACCGTTAGAGAAGGGTTATATATATATATATATAGTAACATTTATAGCAACAAAAATTCATTGTCTTGACACTTTTTTGGTGCTATATGAAAGCCTGTGAGAATGTATGAAATATTCCAAATCAGCTCTTATCACATACGGTATTACTTATTCTGACTTGCCCCTTATTCATTTATATCTAGGCAGTATGTTGGGGACTTAACACTTTGAGATCGAGAGGCGTTCTGATTCACCCCACAGACAGATGCATACAAACGGCACAATGTGTCTCAGTCAGTCAGAGGTGGTGTCAGTCAAAACCTCTGAAGAACCAATGGTGCTGTATGAAACCACCGGGTGCTATATGGAACCACAAATGGTTCTTTGTTCAGAAGTAAAGGACCCTTTAAAAGTGCAAGTGGCTCGAAAAAGAATGACGGTTCTATAAAGCACCGGTGAGCCATCTATTTTTTTTACGTAGCATCAGCACATCTACTAGAAATCAGGTTGATACACAAAGAGGTGTTCAGCGCTTCCTCCCCCTTACTTTAATAAGTTCCCTCTAATGTTTAGGGAGGTAAACTAATTCCAAAGGCACTATTCATCAGTAAATTAGCGCATACCAGTAAAATTAATCAATTTTAATTGCACTAATAAAAAGTGCCTTTTTATCTCTATGCATAGTTTGTCACCGGAGCGAGGTGTTCTATTCACATAATGCCAACTGAGAACTTTTTACCACTGCAGTGCTTCACTGAGCCCAAAAGCCTGGCAAATGAACAGGTACAAGTAGGTTCACCTTAAGTATATGTTTTTACATGATAGATACATTGAGAGAGAAAAAGGAGATCTTAAAATAACAGCCACACTCATGGTCACAAGTTAGTCTCTCTAACCTTCGGGCTACCGCTTCGACCCAAGGGAGACTGTGTGAATGATGAGCGAGGGATGCGGAGCAGGGGAGATACCGGACAGATGGTTTTGGCGAGACTTGATCCAGGTCTTTCGGGGAACATCCCTATTTATTCACCTGACGCCTCCAGGACAGTCTGCAGATGCAGAGAAACAAATAAAGCACAAAAGCACCACAGACAAAAAAAAACGACAAAATGACCAGAGCCACAGCCCATCATCACGACAACTCAAAGCCAGCGAGAATAATTAACTAACTTCAGCAATATTTGTTAGTGAGCACTTTTGGGGTCATCGTAGCATTTTGAAGGTTTCTACGACAACGAGAATATGAAAGCAACTAGGCAAACACGGGACCTCGTTTCACTTCCCAGTGGAATCGATGGAGAAACATCAAGTTCAAGTTCAAGTTCAAGTTCATTTATTTATATAGCCCTTCATCACAAGCATGTCTGTCTCAAAGGACTTTACAGAAAATCACATCACTGGTTATTCTGCCCATTGAAATGTGTCCCAGATATTCCACGTTGTCACAGTTCATCAGCATTTACCACATCTTTCTGGAATGTCACTTTCTAAATTGCAATCCCTCTCCTCCCAAATCCTGGCAACTCCCACCCTTCAGAGAACGCTGTTTACAGATGCGTAACAAACCTAACGATAAAATACATGTATTATTTTATATTTTGCACCATGTTTTAGAGAAAAACACACCGCTACATAACATACGTTTTGACGAATTCTGATCAGGAGAACATTTGGAAAGTTTTGTTCTGTGACTTTTTCAAAATCTCAAAATGTACTTGAATCACTTGGGAGTTTATGCATCACATCTATATGGTAGGCGGATTATAGGCGTGGCCTGTTGAGTAATTGAGGCTTGCACTAACATTTTGCATTTTGACTGTACACCAAAGGTTTGTTTGTTTGTTAGTTTGTCTCTTTAGTGTCAGTGAGACGGGGATATAAAAGGTGACAGCGTGACAACAATAGTCCAAATAAAGTCAGGTACAATACTCAGTCTCAAACAATTGAAGTGGATTTTCATTACTTCGCCACTAGATGTCACCCACTGACCGTAGAACATAAAAGGGGGCATTTCATCCAAGGTGCCTTATGTTTTTGAGTTACAAAGGACCGTGCACATTATAGCCAACATCAATAACCACCTAGGAAGCAAGGAAAAAGTGTAATAATTATACATTTAGGAAATTGAATATATATATATATATTTATCTCTGCAAGAACATTAGCCATATTCTGCAAATCACACTCATAATAAATACCAAGAGCAATAACGCTTATGGTATGCAATAATACATGTTAATGCAATGCATTGCAATGTTTTTAGTTTTTAGTTAGTTAGTTAGTTAGTTAGTTTTTCATTTTAATCCACATACTCACTATGATATGTAGTTGTTGTTGGGCCACTACATCCAAGACATGAGCTGAATTCGTTTTAACGGGCAGCTTCTGGTTAATATGTAACGCAATCAAGTTGAATGGATATAAAATACAGAGCCAATGTAAATGTGAAAGAAAGATGCTCAGGAGGATGGATGGAACCAGGATGTGGCATGGTGGGCATGACGTCATTGTCCATGTACCATGCGCCATTTTGGAAGGAAAAAAATCACGGATAATTTCCGTGGGCTTGACAGATCTGGGACCGAGTCCTCACACTGATTGTGGATGTTATCTGCTTCCCCGAGCAAGTTGCATTGGCTGACTAGGTATTGCAAGCTGTGTACAGCAAGAGCTGCTAAATGAAGCAATGGCGGGTAAGCTACTTTTGAAGCCAGGAAAAGCATCCACCTCACTTGATGTGTGTGATGGCCTGAATCTGCAAGTTAGCTAGCCAGCGTTAGCGCTTGACAGCTAAGTTGCTAGTTGTCAAACTGTGTCACCGTTAGGGCGTTTTATCACCCAAAAATACATGTTTATCTGATACAAACTAAAACCGCATTTTCTTTATAGGAGTTTCAGGTGGAAATGATTTTCAGTGGTGTTTCTCTCAAGTGAAAGGGGCCATAGATGAAGATGTTGCGGAAGGTAAGTAGCTCACGTTAGCTTAGCGGCTAGGCTAAAACGTTAGGTAGCTGGATCTGATGATGATGCTGTGTGGGCATCTTCTCGTGAGATGCACGATAGCTAGATGGCCACACGGTATTCAATATAATTCTACTGGGGAAAATGACGGAGGTCTAATTGCGGATTAATTGTGGAAAATGTCATTTTCTACGTAAATTACAGTTCGTTGGCTAGCTAGCTATGAGCTAGCTGATTGCTAAGCTATTAAAGGGGAGCGACCGTGTCCATGACGTCAATGTTCTGCGTCCATCAATTGTCGAGTGACATCATGCTTGTTTTCACGAATTTGTATATAAATGGGTTTACCTGTTTTACGGGATACTTGTGTGCCTGTGGTGTCATGTAGGCGATGCTACTGTATGTTGGACAAGCTCTCCTATTGGCCACACATGCAGTTGGCAGTCAATCATAAAGGCATTAGTGGTCATAAAAGGAATCATCATGAAAGTTGAGCAATTTTGTAAAGTCTGATTTGTATCTGTTTTCAGCTGACATAATCTCAACAGTTGAATTCAACTATTCTGGAGAATTACTTGCTACCGGAGATAAAGGAGGCAGAGTAGTGATATTTCAGCACGAACAGGAGGTAAGTGTTAACATTGAATGAAAGGTGACTATCCTCGTCAACGGTGTGATGTCAGTTGTGCTATGGTATAGTGTAGTGACCCTGTTTTGCCATTTTGGTGTGTGCATTGTGTTGTGCCTCATGTTTTGCACATCTTACTTTCAGTCTAAGAATCGTCCACACCTGCGTGGGGAGTACAACGTCTATAGCACTTTTCAGAGTCATGAGCCAGAATTTGACTATTTGAAAAGTTTAGAAATCGAGGAAAAAATTAATAAAATAAGATGGCTACCCCAACAAAATGCTGCTCACTTTCTACTTTCGACAAACGGTAGGAACTTTGTTTTCCATCCACCTTGAACATTTGGATATGTCAATAAGTTTTAACTGTGAGACATGCATACCACGTGGTTGTTCCTCACCTTTACAATCTATGTATCTGTGCTCTGTTTTCAGATAAAACTATCAAATTGTGGAAAATAAGTGAAAGGGATAAACGGGCAGAAGGTTACAACCTGAAAGATGAAGATGGACGTCTCAGAGACCCCTTTAGAATCACCTCTTTACGGGTATGATTAATCATACCTCAGACCTTTCTCTTTTCTTAAAATGGCTTTGAAAGTTATTGAAATAAACATTTTCTTTAATGGCACATTTTGTATTTTCAGGTACCAGTGCTGATGCCAATGGATCTCATGGTAGAAGCAAGCCCACGGAGGATCTTTGCAAATGCACACACCTATCACATTAATTCCATTTCTGTAAATAGTGATCATGAAACGTACCTCTCCGCAGATGACCTAAGAATAAATCTATGGCACTTGGAAATCACAGACAGAAGTTTTAGTATCCTTTTTCTGCAACAGATAGCAGAGCTTAATCTTAACTTTATTTTGGGCTCACATTGTTTGCTTTGTGTACTGACTTTAAACGTAAGGGTACTAGTTTCAAGATGGTTCTTTAACAGTGTGTTCCCAGATATTGTAGACATCAAGCCTGCCAACATGGAGGAACTGACAGAAGTAATCACAGCTGCTGAGTGCCATCCACACCAATGCAATGTATTTGTGTACAGCAGTAGCAAAGGCACCATACGCCTGTGTGACATGCGAGCAGCAGCACTCTGTGATAGGCACTCAAAGTGTAAGTGCATCCAACAAGTGTGAAGTGTAAATAAATCTTTAATTTGCAGTAGCAGTTTTTCTTTATTTGCTAACACGCATATAAGGATGTATTTATTAGCATTTATTTTACCAGGTAAAATTTGGTGGTAAGAATTAGATTTTTAAAACCCTGACATGATTTAAAAATATACAAAACGTAAATCGTAACAGCACATATGATTGTATTTATATAAACTACCATTGTGAGGATGTTTCTGTTTTCAGTCTTTGAGGAGCCTGAGGATCCAAGCAGCAGGTCCTTTTTCTCTGAGATCATCTCCTCCATCTCAGACGTGAAGTTCAGTCACAGCGGACGCTACATGATGACACGTGACTACCTCTCCGTCAAAGTTTGGGACCTCAACATGGAGAATAGGCCAGTGGAGACGTATCAGGTGCCTATGCTACATATTCATGATATCCAGTGACTTCAAACATTTCCAACGTTAACCCCTGTTGAACTCTCGTCCAACTAGAACCAAGCCTCATAGAGCTTGGGGAAGTGATCTCTCGATTCCAGTGACTTAAAATCTCACCTTACATAGACTGAATAGTAGCCCAGTGGTAAAGTCATTTTACACATCGTATGTGATTTCCACCATACACGGATACAAACACATCAGGAACTTGTGAAATATTTGGGCTGAGTATTGTGTATGGTGGTTTAAGTCCTTTTTCACAGTATGTGACTTCCAGCATACACAGATACGAACACACTAGGTTAAGTGTTGTGTTTTGTTTCAGGTCCATGAATACCTTCGCAGTAAGCTCTGCTCTTTGTATGAAAATGATTGCATCTTTGACAAATTTGAGTGCTGCTGGAATGGCAGTGACAGGTTAGTGTCGTTGATCTTTTTGTATTTATTTTTTATAGGCTTGTGTTTCACTTCCTACTGTGTTCTATATTTCCTGTATTGTCATACTTTTTGACTACATTATAGGTTTTTATTTGTTTTGCATGTGACACCAGGGTTTCATGGCAAGTCCAAGTAGACGAGCATTCTGTTTTTGTTTTGTTTTACTTTCTCCCTCAGTGCCATCATGACCGGCTCCTACAACAACTTCTTCAGAATGTTTGACCGCAACACCAGGCGGGACATCACACTGGAGGCGTCCAGGGAGAGCAGCAAACCACGGGCCACCCTCAAACCACGCAAGGTGTCTACTGGTGGCAAGAGGAAGAAGGATGAGATCAGCGTGGACAGCCTGGACTTCAACAAGAAGATCCTCCATACTGCCTGGCACCCCAAAGATAATGTGATTGCTGTGGCGGCCACCAACAACTTGTACATTTTCCAGGACAAAATCAACTAGAAGATTTGTGGCTCCAGAGGATAGGGCTTTTACCGTACCTGTGTAGTTAAGCCTACTACTTGTCTATCTGTTTAAGAAGAAACAGCCTCGTTGTCCTCCTGGGGAAGAATTTGAAAGCACGCGTCTACTTTTTTTTTTTTTGCCACAGGAGGTTGATCCATAGGCCTGTTTTATTTTGAGTCTGAGCTTAGGTTGTTTTTGCCTTTGGCATCAGGGCAATCAACATGCCCCCTGACCCAGAAAGCCCAATTCGGGTCTAATTGACGGAATGGCACTTCCTAGAGGTCAAACTCTTGAACGTTGGTGTTTGTGTTGACATTTTAAGCCTTCATATCATGATTTAACGACAGAACTCTTGGAAGCCCTAAAAATGACGTCTTGTCAAAGTTGTAACACCATTGCAAAGATTTTGGGCCCATCTGAAACATGGATTGATGGCAAATAAGCCTAACTCTAACATTCCCCCATTGGCCATGTATTCAGGCCAAACTACTGGTGGCAGAGGTCATGAATTGGGAAAGTGGACTTATTTCTTTTCTTCCCTTCCCTCCTATTACTTTACCCCAGTCATTACGGTGACATAATTTCACTGACTGTATACTCAAGTACACCTTGTCATCCACATAATAAAAGAAACTAAAACTACAGATGTGTTTTTAAATTTAGAAGTATGTATTAAAACATGTTGTTCTTTATTGCTTTGCATGTTTTTATGTTGTAGAGAGGTGGATAAATGTCCAGTCACACCACTGTCTTTTGAGCAGATCTCAAGCAATCTTGTTATGGAAATACTATTTGGGGCGATAAGTTTCAGAACCACTGTTGGAGACAACCGTTTGTGTTTGTGTCAAGACATTTATTTCTAGTTTTTGACTGTTTTAGGATGCAGGCTGTAAACTACATGGCACAAGATGGGGCCCAGGACAAAGGGAATCTGCAGCCTTAATACCTACTTCTATCAGTGACAGCTTCAAATCATGTCCCCCAAATGTTTTACAAACCTCATGTGCATTATTTTTCAATCCTATTTTATAGAGTTATGTCCTCATATACTGCTGCTATATGTGGCTGTCTATGAAAACACATTAAGAGGAGGAAAAGTGCACCATACAGTTTGTGATAGAGTGCCTCCAACTGTAATAAGTAGGAAATTCACAGGCCTCATACGTGTGTCCATCTATTAGGGATGTCACTCAAATTTTAACTGCCTATTACAAATGTGGATCTTATCTCTAGTTACGAATGCAGAAATGAAGGTTGACTACACAAAACATACTGATGGCATTAAAACAAACACATAACGCATTGTCTTTGTCCATTGATTCCTAACATGGTGGCAATGTATTCACTTGTTTATTATTTTGACCAAAGTTAAATAAAATCATAATTGTGTTCATCTGCATGTGGTCCTTATCTTTGATGGTGATACAGGCATCATGTTCTTGTTTAGTGTGTAAATCCTGCAGGGCCATAGAAAGTGATAATTAGAATCATGTTTCCAATCTTTATTTTGTCTTGACAAAACAAACAAAAAACATGGACCGTAATTGTGTTGAATAAACTACCGTATTCTTTTTTAATATATTTTTAATTAATAATTCAGTATTCCTCTTGCATGTTGCATTTGCACAAATTGAGCAGTCATTAATAGAGGCAATCACTTAAAAACTAGGCTAATAATGGGCACAGGAGAAAAAAAAATACAAGTGAAAAAACATTTCATTTAATCAACAGCTGACGTGTAAAAGAAACAAGACATATATGAGAATCAACTGACAGCAGCTAAATTTAAAGTGACAGTTATTTTTCATTGTGAAATGAACAAGGCATGACATGTCAGTTACCACGCATGCAGATCTAAGGAGCAGGAAGCAGCAAAACAGTCATCACCAGGGTGAGGACTACAGCAAGGAATGGAGGACTGGTCATTGTTGTGTACATAAAGTAAATAGACAGTAAGACAGCAATGACTGATCCTTGGTACTCCATGCTAACATGGGTGACATTGGGCAACCAAACAAATTAAACGTGTCACATGGCCACGTCTCCATGGATCTTCAGGAAGTCCCATTTTAAGGCATGCCAAGCTGGTCACATGAATATGACGGGTGTCGCAACACATCACCATCCTACTTAGTAGGTGTTGTGAGAGGTCAGGCGTTTCCCAATGTATATCCTATGTAAGAGGAGAGGGACAAACAAGGAAAATAGTTAAGATGGTGCTGGTCACAAGACACGGTATAAATTACTCTCTAGGTATGTGTCATTTCTCTAAAGAGACGCATTACAAAGACTGCTGCTGTGATGCTTGACTGAATAAGACTGATAAGATGTCTCTGCACTAAAAAGTAGAGATTCATCTGTGTTATGTTTAAAACCTGTAATGGGTTCCTTGAATAACCCCCATATGTTAGAGGTTCGTAGAAGTACCATCAGGGTTTATTAAAGGATTTATCCAGTGTTGGTTTTCCAGCTTGGCATCTATCCCTTATGAAATTGCTGTTGTCATTTATTATAAGGTTGTTGTTGTTGTTGTTTTTACTTTTAGATAGAATACATTTTTAGATGTCCTGCATTTTACGTAATTATCCTAATTTTGGGGAAAAAACGTAATAGAAGATGCCAAACTAGCTTGTTGTTATCAGTAGCTCCAACTAATCTGTGGTACGAACTGTGGAATGATAACGCTACCTTATTCCACCCTGACTATTTTCAGGCGGATAAACACAAACAGCTGAACGGCTTGAAGTAACCAAGCAGGACATTAGCGATTGGTTAGAAGTAGCATGCAAGGCGGAACTTCCGATGTAAACAAACCCAACTTTTGTCAGTCAGAAACTACTTTTCATTCACAAATAAAATGTATATTATGTGCTTTTATGAGTATTTTATGCTTACACATTCAACCCATGAATGTCCCCCATGGATTACGTTACTACACATCTCTGAAGTTTGGATTTTATATTGTAAATGATGAGCGATATCATGAATGGGATTGAATGGCATCTACAAGGTAGGGAACAGGAATCTAATTTTACCTAATTGTGTGATAATGGTGTGTAAACATCCACAGCAATTTTGTGAGGGAGAAAGGCCAGTCTGGAGAATGAGGCCAACTTTCACCAACAACAGAGGAATCCTTAAGGGGCTCTTCAAGGATCCTCCTAAGGTTGTTCTATGATTGTAATCTGAAGAACCCCCAACGGTTCCTTGAAGCCTTTTTACTTTTTGGAGTGTACGGCCAAAGACAGATCGAGATTAAACAATGTCACTTACCCTAGGCCAACAGCAAGTATGTGAGAAATGATTAACGAGGGGATGAAAAGCTTCAGAAAGTCAGCTGAGAGAATGCCTCCCTTCTTCATGGCGCTGGTGTTCCTAATGCTGAGAGAGGGCGAACACTTGGGGTGCTTCAGCAGGAACTCCCTACAGAGGGGCACATCAATTTTTCATTCATTTGAATTCATTAAAATCAACGAGCGCCTGTCTAATGTCATAATATTAACAGCGCCACTCACACAGACATCATCTGAAATGCCATGAATACAGTTACAAATCACTGCATAAAATGTTTAGGTTAATCTGTGAAAAGATTAGGATGAAAGGTTGAATAAAATACTATGCCTGTTAACTCTGGTAGTGATTATCAAAACAACACAGTTGTATTCACATGTCACAGTGTTTTAATAACATGCTTTGTAAGTGTAGTGGCAAAATCTTAGCCTGCGATTACCATAGTACAATTATGTTACTGGTTACAAAATCAGCGGAGGCTACACACTACATACTTTGGTGGATTGTTCTCAGGTCGACTAGACCAGTCCCACATCCAGTCAGTATTATTCTTCATCAGGTTCTCGACTTCCAGTTTTCTCTCTTGGAAGTCTTCATCCGACTGAAAAAAAATAAAAAAAACACCAAGGGCGTCATTTATAAAACTGACTTACGATCAATTTTGATCTTAAGTATGACTTCAGCAGAAAACTACGTCTAAGTAGGTATTTATAAAACCTTAATTTGACGTGGAAATGATGAAATCTTTAAGCAAAGTCTAGACTTGACACAAGTGATTTGTCCTGCTGGTTGTGTAGGGGTATTGCAGTTTGGGACGCATATACGTCCAAGTCTGTGGTGAACCGTTGCATTAGGTTTATGAACAATTTGATAGGAATTATCAATTAAAGGTGTGAGGAATTAATTGCCAGATGCAAGGTGTTTTGAATTAAAAACAGTAGTAGTATATCTTTTATTTCGGTTCTCTTTGACAGTTTTCCAGAATGTATATAGTACATAGAAATAAATAATAAGCAATAGTGTCAGTGTAATTGGAAAACAGAACAAGGAAATGACCGGTTCATACTAACTCTCTCTAGCTTGGAACAGCCTCTGAACACAATATGGAAGAAACTTATTATGTGCTTTGTACATTATCTGTATGATTTTGAAATGTACTTGATTGTTAAAGCGTATAGTTTAATAAAAAGTGCATTTGTTGGTTCATAATAATCTGTTCGGTTTACAATTCGTATGGCTCTTTTCTGTAGCATGAAAATGGGATTGGTGTTTGTTGAATATGTGTTTCCCCAAACCTCCACACAGTAAGTAATGTATGGACAAATACAGTGTATATAGTAAATTCTGGTTCAGTATATGTTTGGTTTTATTGAGTATTGCAATGATTTTAGATATTTTCCATTTTCCATTATTTATGTGTGATTTTCCAACATTATTTATGGTCATTATCACGTTCAGAAATGTGTTTTCGTATACTCTATTTCAACATCATTAATCATAATTGTGGGTT
The DNA here is from genome assembly GCA_900312575.1 of Acanthochaenus luetkenii. Lineage (NCBI taxonomy): Eukaryota > Metazoa > Chordata > Actinopteri > Beryciformes > Stephanoberycidae > Acanthochaenus > Acanthochaenus luetkenii. The sequence goes on from OMOT01054493.1 coordinate 18,887, forward strand.
GATTATTGACTTGCCGTTGACCAAACATTATAAATTGTGTTTTACTTGACAACTTGTTGATATCAATCAATCAATCTTTATTTATATAGCCCTTTTATACAAGTATGTCTCAAAGGGCTTTACATTGCATGCATGCATGCATGCATGCATCATATACATAGTACATCACACCATCCACCACACACAAACACATATATTTGCATGTCTTTGACTGTGGGAGGAAACTGGAGCACCCGGAGGAAACCCACACGAACACGGGGAGAACATGCAAACTCCACACAGAAAGGGCCAAGCAAGATCTGAACCCGGGACCTTCTTGCTGTGAGGCGACAGTGCTAACCACTGCGCCACCGTGCCGCCCAAGATATCAAACCAGTTTTTAAAAATGTCAGGATGCGATGTTCTATAAATAGAAAAAAGTAACCATGGCTGTCAGTTCAGGTGCCGTCAATTGAGATTTATAGATTACAGGTGCGTAAGTCACAAATGGGCTTCTTACGTGTCTTTTATTAGAAGGTAAGCACACCGTCGGAAATTATCTTAAGACGAAATTAAGACTAAGTTCAAGTATAAATCTAAGGACATTTTTATAAATGGGGCCCCAACTGTGGATAATTACCTACCGTTAGTGCACACCCAATGTTATCATGGCCTAAAACAGTCACAACTGTAGTTACATCATGACAAACACCCTTACAGAAACAAGCTAAATGAACTAGACTTCATCTCAGAACACATCAACCACGTGCCACAGGTTCATATAGGGTGATGAACGCACCTGCGAGCTGTTCCCCTCCGAGCCTCTCCACAGGGGAAGCGGGGTCTGTGCCCTGAGTGGGCTATTGTTAAGACAAAAAAGGGAAAGTTTGATCAGGATTCTGTGAGGGAAACACCAGACAGTTCACAATCCGCTTGGCAGAATATACACGAGTCCCCCTTTCCACAGACCTGTTGCACTGTGAGCTTCCTCTGGAGCTGCTCCTGCCTGACTCGTGCTGTGCGTCCAGCAGCATTCTCTCCACGTCACCCTCCAGGATGGATGTGGAGATGTGTTCCTGGTTCCCCTGAGGACTCGGACCCCGGGAGCCAGAGCTGCTGAAGTGTAGCTCAACCCAGGAACCTTCAAACAAATCAACTGCATAGTATTTACACACACACACACACACACACACACAGCTGGCTTGGTATCCAGACAGTACAGTATTACTACGTTATAACTAAGGTACTAGGGATTGCCAGATAAGGTTATAACAACGTGACACGTAACGTTACTGGCCTTTGGAAGCCTTTTGTGACGTTAGTCAAACGAGCTTGATTATCTGACTAAATCGATAACAGGCTTTATGGCCTCTTGTAGGTAACCTATCTCCAAACGTCGACCAGCTAACGCAGCTAGCGTTAGCGTCAACCTAGCCAACCACCCCGACTCCTCGAGATCCCGTTGATTTTGTAACGTCGTGTTTTTTCCCCTCAACTCTCGGCTAATGTTAGCATCACAGCTGATTAGCTACCCGCTGCGCTGTCGTATAGAACCGTCACGTTACCTTGCAAACTCTCGTCGGATGACATTTCCCTCTGAAGCGCCATGGTGACACGGACTTTTGGGTCAACTCACTACGCAGTTTAAACGCTTACGTCCGAGCGGAATGGTGGCGAAATCTGTTATAACAAAACTGGAGCTCCGACGACCTCAATAACAATAATAATGACGCAATGTTGTGTTTATCTCAAATGTGATTGGCTCCGGAAGGAGGGCAGGCAGAGCGAGCTCCTGTCTGACCAATTACACACGCGTACACACACGTTGAGCAATTTCCTTCACGTTCCGCTCTAAATACGCTCTGGAAGCGCCGGGCGGCGCAACAACCGCTGCAAAGATGTTGTCCTCAAGCGAAATGATGGTAATGTTGGTGTCCGTCGCGTTTACAGTTCGTAAATTAACTGATTTCACGGCGCTCGATGACGTCAAAACATGGTTTTACGTATAACCATGTCATTACGAACGCACCGTGCTTAATTACATCGTTTTCCCGTCACGTGACAGGCCTCAC
>OMOT01054499.1:5680-18380 GCA_900312575.1 Acanthochaenus luetkenii
AAGGCCGGACCAGGCGAGGAGGCAGGACTATGGGCTGATGGTCGTTCAACGGGCAGCTGGGGGGCTTGATGGGCGACAGCAGGAGGTTCTTAGGGGGTCTCTGTGGAGATGCCTGCTCTTCCTTGTTGGGTTTGACTGATGACTGCCACTTGATAGAGATGGTCATGGTAAAGCACTTCTTGAAAGCTGGAGACAAAAGAGGGTGTGGAAATACAGCAGTAATGAAGAGCACACTTGTTAAAGGGCGCAGATACCCTCCCGGTCACATGATGGCCAGAGACTGGCAAGGGCGGAGTGTAATTTAGTCAACCGTAATTGAGCACAGATGGCTGCCACCAGTGGCAAAACAATGATATTTTTGGATTTAAGCTATCTGATATTTTGTTTAGATGTTCAACATCTTCCCAGAAATTGCAAGAATTACATTTTTCGTTAGACCATGGGGCACTAAAACTCTCCATAGGGCTTTTCATACTACGCATAGCCCAGGTTAGCCCTGGGCCTTCTACAAGCACTAAATAAACATAGGTCATGTGTACCTTCAGACATTTAAGCACCGGGCTAAGAAGAACGCTGTGTGAATCATTAGCCATAGGCTAAGAGTTAGCCATGGGTTAAATGTGTGTGAAAAGGGATTAAGCTAACCCTGGCCTAATTGTTAGACCAGGGTTCAGATAACCCTAGGCTAGGTGTATGTGTGAAAAACCCTCAAACCCAGGATAATGATAATCATAATAAAACATTCATCCACACATGTGGAATCTGATCAATGTCTCATTAAAACCAAGGCCTCCCACAGACAACCAGTATAGTATTAATAATAATAATAATAATGTATCCTTTATTGTCACACAAATGCACAGAGCACCGCACACACCTAGTGAGATTATTCTCTGCATTTAACTCATCACGGATCCCCCCCGGACACACACAAGTAATTGCACAACACACACGCTAGGGGGCCCAGAGCAGAGGGCTGCCATTATGGCGCCCGGGGAGCAATTTTGGGGTTAGGTGTCTTGCTCAAGAACAAGTTCATTTATTTATATAGCCCTTTATCACAAGCATATCTGTCTCAAAGGACTTTACAGAAAATGAGCCAACTAGATCTACCTGAACATCAGAGGAAATTACAGAATAGTAAAAGACAAACAGAAACAGAATCAAGTACAAGACAAACAAAATCAGATTTATCCCCGGGAGGAGCTGGACTCGAATCGCCAACCTTGCGGTTGCGGGGTGGGAACTCTACTTCCTGAGCTACTGCCGCCCCATTTTGATCAATTATACAATAAATATGTAGTAGGTAAAACTGCATCAGAAGGACCACTGACTGGACCAGATCTGATTTTCACTAGAAGGACTATCTACCTTCCACCAGCCCCTTCTTGGCCATGGAAGCAGCATGGTGTGATGAGAAGACGACTACAGCCGACATCCCCTTTATACCAGGCCCGGTCTTCAGAGACACTCCTTCCACCCCCTCAGTCAGACCACGCAGCACCTTGGAACAAAGACATTAATTATACAAAGGAGCAACTTGTCATTTAATTTATACTTCAGTTAATCACAGTCTCACTGAGACCCAGATCTCTTTTTCAAACAGAGACCTGAGAACAAAGACATTTATAAAATGAAAGAAAATACCAAATACAATTCAGTCATATTCCAGTCAGAAACACACATTACACAAATGTATAAAAAATAAAGTAGAAAAGAGGGCGTTATTTCAAAATGTAACGGATCTTTTGAAGCAAACAATTGTTTGAGAGGGTTGACACCAAGGACATAGTTACCCTGACTTGATTAAAGTAGAATACCAATAAAATGTAAGATTTCTATTATATTGTATAGAGACAGTCCAGTAATTTCTATGAACTTTTAACATCATCTGTGAAACTGGCTTTAGGAAACAGTTGTTCATGTTCAAATATTGGCTAGGCTGTCCTGGATAATAATAAATATAGTTGCAAGCAGCATTTCCGGGGGCCAAGCATGTAGTGCATCAAACAGAATACATTGCACGCAGGTACATTGTTTTGTGATTGTTGAAGATTTTGTAACTCCATTTGATTCAATGTCATGTTTTAAGTAATGTATTTTATTCCACTTTGATCTGTGGTACTGTGGTCTATTAAGTGATAACATTAAGATGTCTGTTGGCATGAATGGTTCCCCGTCTCATCTTGGTTGGTGTAGCTTCAAATCATTAACAATTTTAATACCTAGATGAGGAATTATGATGAGTATCCCCAACTCACACATTACAGCCTGAAGAGGCCACATCGTGACTCCAGTGGAACAATGTGTGATCCAAAGGCGGGTAAGACTTTCCCAGCGAGGAAGGCAACCTAAGGCAGGACATATCACCACTAGGAGTCTAAAGATTGTTGTGATGCTTTCGCAATTATAAGAAAGAGGGGATTGTAAGATTATCAGTGATTCATTCAATGAGACACTCTTTTTATAGGTGATAACCATTTAGGCCTAAACTCTGAATACAGATGACACCAGGAGGTAGCGACTAACCAGGATGTGTGGTGAGGGACTATCAAACCAATTTAGATATAGAATGGAGTAGAACAGATGCTGCTGTGGGTGAGGTCACAGATCAAAGGTGTAAAACACTTAGAATGGAAGTTAGGTTTGGTCTGGGTTCTTTTCCTTCTTGACATTGTTTATTTAGAGCTGTCCATGACTAAGATCCATCGTGATAAAAATGATAACCTGTGGATAAACAAATCCAACGAGCATGTACATTCCATCCATCCATTGACTATAGTGTATATTTGAAGATTTTGAATGACTTATTTAGGCTTCAGCACCAGAATCATGAATAGGGATGCACATCATCATGTAGATGAGCATAGGGAAGTCTGCATAATATAGAACAGCAGCATAGATGGGCTTCCCAAGCAGATTATTGCAAGTAAGATTTCTAAACAACCGAAAGTTCAATCATTCTGAATTTTTGTAACCTTCATACATTGGGAAGACCAATAGCATAGTTTAATGTAGGATTGCATGATTGTTTTTATAATGAAAACACAGATAAAACATTGCAGATTGGCCATGACATTTACCCTGTGCAACATCATATTCCACCGTTGTGCATAGTATAAAATCGAAATTGTATACTTTTGTCTCAAAATTTACATATTACAAATCAATCACTGACTCAAGGGCTGAAAAACTGCTCTTGTTACAACATCTATCCAATTCACAAAAACATGTTGAGCCAAATGTATAAAAATGTTTTATGATTGAATTACAGAGCAAAAAACATTGTACTGTAATTTTTGGTAACTAGATACTGACCCCCTCAATCTACAATTGTAGTATATACACGACACCTCGAGTCACTGCGCAAGAAGTTAACATCTCGTGTGGCATTGATGAGGCGAACAGTTGGGTCAGGCTGGGGCGCCAACGCAAGAACATTGCGTATGGCAGCCGTGGCCCTTGTCTACTCGACTAGTGAGTACTGCGCACCGGTATGGTGTTACAGTGCCCACACTCGCCTCATCGATACGCCCATCAATGAAGCCTTGCGCATCATGACAGGATGCCTGCGCCCCACTCCTGTGGACAATCTTCCCATTCTTGCATCCTACCTACTGGGCTTCGTCGTGCGGGAGCCACTGCACGTCTCGCAATCCAAGCCGGGCCATGGAGTCAAACCATCTGAGTAAATACAGTAAAGTTACACAAACTTTCCAACTACAACATAACGTAACATCTTTCAGGTCGCTCCGGTTCAGCTAATGAGTTTCTACTGCAGCTGTGCGGCATTACATTAACATTTTCAGGTGTGCTAATTCGATAATTGTATTGTGGGCTTTGTACCAGGCTTTGAACATGGCTTCCCCCTCAGCCCCTCCCCCGACCAGCTGTAAGTGAAACTTGACCCTATGTCCCAACCTGCATTTCTAACCAACTCTGCTCATGTAGCGCACAGATACAACTAGTGCTCAGTTTATGAACGAAAATATTATATGTATCACGTTGCAATACAAGTTAATCCATTCATTCACTTTTCTTTTTAACCTGTTCCTATTAGGGTTGCAAATTCTAGGGAATTTCCTTGATCGATAGTCGCCAAAGTTAATGAACGACTAATCGATCAATCGATAATACAGACAAATATTTCTTATGAATATTTCTTATTAGAAAATACAAAATGCAAATTTTCTCCTCAATCAAAGCTTTATTGAATCATTAGATAAATACACCTGTTTCATGGCATAACAAACATAATTATGAACGCTGTTTTGTTTAAGTATGATATTTTAATAAGGCTCTGGAAATTTCACTCACTCTTCCGAGGCGAATCAGTGACTAACACGTTCGTCTATGACATATAACGTTGAAAAAAATAAGATGAGCCTTAATTAGAAACGTACATTTGCTAAATGATTACGAAATAAATAAAGATAAATAACGTTTTTGAAAACAAAGCTATAATAAATTCCCTCTTGAAATTAGAAAGCTGCGACAAACTACGACAGCTCAGGCTTCATTTTCAAACTTAAACTACATAAGTGCAGTAACTATCCAAGCCTGTTGATTTTTATTTAAGAATACAAGCATATTTACATGATCAGGGTTGAGTCGTGTGCAGTCGGTTTACAGTCAGTCCAGCTGCTGAAAATACACGCTCCGGTGGGGCCTACGTCCCATGCAGCAGAAGTAGCTTCGCGCTAACTTTGCCAGCCTCGGGAATCTTCCTCCGTGGACTTTCCTCCCATCTGTGGGACTGACATTTAGCAGTGGTGGAATGTCCTTCAGAAAGTTGTATGTGTTGCTTTTGATGACAATTGCTTTGAAAATGTATGAAATAACGAGACATAAATACAAAATGTGCCACACGGATACTTGGATGTGAAGTTTGGCTGTGTGTTTCCTGTGGGGCTGACAGGAGTTGTTTAGCTTTTACTATTGATTGCTTGCCATGATTTGAAAGGATAGAGTGTCTAGTTTTATATGATACCTGACACGGCGACATTGAGTGAGTGGATCGTTCTCCAAGCTGCATTGTAATGCTAATGCCTCTTCCATTCCAATAGCTTTTATTTTGGAACTCAAACATTTTGATTATTGCCTATCAGACATTTCTTGGACCAAATACACTTGGGGAGAGTTGTTTTGGTAGCGTTAGATCCCCATAAAAAAAATGTTTTAAACTAAAAAAGGGGTTAACCGTATTATCTCATAATAACAAATGCCGGTATAGTCTGTGTATAAAATGAAACCGGTGTCAGATCGCAGACCGGATGACACCGGTAAAACCGGAAACAGTCCCAACCCTACTGTTGATCACACGGACAAAGAAAAGGCGTTCTGGTGGAAGGTTCTGTGGTCAGATGAAAAATGTAGCTATTTGGCCACAATGACCAGAAATATGTTAGGATGACTTTAACCCCAAGAAAACCATACCTAGCGTCAAGCATGGTGGTGGTAGTATTATGCTCTAGGACTTTTTTTGCTGCCAGAGGATCTGGTGATTTGCAGAAAGTAAATTGAATAATGAAGAAGGTGTATTACCTCCAAATTCTTCGGGAAAATCTAAAATCATCAGCCTGAAGGTTGGGTCTTGGATGCAGTTGGGTGTTCCAACAGGACAACACACATCAAAAGTGGTAAAGGAATGGCTAATAGAGAATATAATTAATTTTTAGAATGGCCTTCCCAATGTCCTGACTTAAACCCCATAGAGAACATGTGGACTGTGCTGAAGAAACAAGTCAGTGTCAGAAAGCCAACAAATGTAATTGAACTGCACCAATTCTGTCAAGACGAGCGGTCAAAAATTCAACCAGAAGCTTGCCACAAGCTTGTGAATGGCTACCAAAAGCGCCTAATCAAGGACCAAATGGACAAGGGACATTTAACCAAATATTAGCATTGCTGTATGTATATTTTTGACCCAGCAGATTTGGTCACAGTTTCATAAGATGCATAATAAATGTATAAAAGAAACAAAATGCATTAATATTTTTGGTGAGAGAAGTATGGGCTCCAATCATTCATCAAAATAAGAGTTGTAGAAATTATTGGAAACTCACTGCAATGACATGTTTTTTACAAGTGCATGTACATTTTTTTACCACAACTGTATTAATCAACAACAAATATATGTGAAGGAAATATTTGATGCCTTGCCGATTTTGTAAGTTTGCCCACTGACAAATAAATGAACGCTCTATAATTTTAATGGTAGGTAGTGATAGACGGAATATAAAAAATAAACAAAATCCAGAAAATCACTATCAATTGATTTGCATTTGATTGTGTGAAATAAGTAATTGATCCCCTAGCAAAACATTACTTATTACTAGAAACCGTTGTTGGTAAGAACAGATGTCAGACGTTTCTTGTAGTTGGTCACCGGGTTTGCAAATACCCCAGGAGGGATTTTGGTCCATTCCTCTGCAGATCCTCTCCAAATACTTAAGGTTTCAAGGCTGTCGCTTGGCAACTCGAAGCTTCAGCTCCCTCCACAGATTGTTTATGGGATTAAGGTCCGGAGACTGGCTATGCCACTCCATGACCGTAATGTGCTTCTGTTCTGGGCTGATCCCTCACCTTTCTCATGATCGATACCCTACGAGGCGAGATCTTGCGTGAAGCCCCAGATGGCCATCTTATGTTTCTTCCACAAGATGGCGCACTCAAACAAAAATACGGAAGACGCTAAGTGTGACACACATTGGTTTTTATTCCTCAACACAAACATTCAATCATTCTTTTAAAAAGTTTACCATGTTAAATGCAACAGCAATATAGTTAAAAAAATTGCCACTTAAACAAACCGATGTATACTCGGTCTTGGTTAATAAGTTCCTTACAAAACGTGCTAGAAATCAATTAGGTAGGCTAAACGTTTTAGAAAAAAAAACTATTACATAGAAGAAAGAAAAAACTAGTTAAATAAATCATCATAAAACATAAATCACCGGCCAAGTGTCGGGTGGGTTCTGAAATGTACACGCCAAATGAAAAATCTACCCGCATTTGGCGCTTGGCGGGTGATAATTTCGGATCCTGCATAGCACACAAGTAACACTCCGTCAGAAAAAACGGTTCAGTACAGCAGAAGGTTGTTTCACCCCAAAAGTCTCTTCTGAAGCCGAACCAAGTGGACATGCTTGTGAATCTGTAGCTGTTCACGCCCTGAGGTACCTGGACCTGTGGCACACGGGCTATAAATAGCATTTTATATCTAATTGCACCAAGTGCGAGTACTGAGACAAAAGCATGCCTATTTAATTTGTTTTACTATTTATTTGTTTTGTATTCGACGTTGAAATGTTTATAATTTGCCCTTTCTAATACTTTCATAGCTGACACATTTGCACTAGGCTGGAGCCTTATTTTATTTATTTTGATGTCAAGCACGTGTATTAAGGAACTGGTTAACCAAGACAGAGTGGTTTTAGACTACATTTTTGATGCCTATGCTATGCATATTTATTATAACCAGTTCCTTTTGGTGACCATGTTGTTTTTAAACTTGAGTATTGCTGTTGCAGTTAACATGGTAAACTTTAGCAAATAATGATTGAATGTCTGTTGTGTTGAGGAATAAAAACCAATGTGTGTCACACTTAGTGTCTTCTGTGTTTCTCTGTGCCAATACGCTCCTCACATAGGATGGACTCTTATTGTAGGTAGCGGAATATTGTGTGCGTACGCAATCATGTGGCGAGAAGTTGATATTATCAGTGTAAGCCGGTATTGGGCAACATATCAAACCCGTTTCATACACCATCCCAAGCCTACTCAACAGTTGTTTGATGACTGCTTCGTTGATCACAATGACCTTAAAATTGGCATCGTAACCCCTCTGTTTAACTTGCCCGACTTTTGAGCCACTTTGTTCGAGCTGGTCACCGTGTCTCCATCTCTCCAGGTGCCTGTCGCCGTGTGTGTGTGTTTTTTTCCCACCTGTCTGCAGGCTGTGTGTGTGTGTGTGTGTGTGTGTGTGTGTGTGTGTGTGTGTGTGTGTGTGTGTGAGAGAGAGTGAGAGAGGGAGATACGGATAGAAAGACGGTGGCTTGCTTCGGGAACACGTTTGTCGCGATCGGTTGTTGTGAATGTATAATGACATTTAAAAGTCTAGACCCTGAAAATATGACGAGGCCCCTTTTTCAGATTCTTAGCCAGGAAAAAAAAAACTGTCCGTCACAGAGACAGTGCCTCTGTAGCTGGTAGGGATTCAGTGCCTAAAGACACTTCAACAGGGCACAGTTGGGATCATGGGTAAATGAACATAAGACGTTACAGTTACAGGACAGTGTCTCTGACCATTAAGTCACGCTGTCGTAATTTTCTCCCATTTCAGACAGCAGCAGTCTCTCTCACACTGTCACATTGAACCTAACAGAGATCCTGCAGTATCTGAGGGGGAAGACAACCCACCCACGCATCCTACCTGCATTAGGTCCTCTCGCGTGGTGCTGGGCGGCAACTCTCCGAGACAGAGGTGGCGTTTCTCTATGCTACGGCGGACACTAAGGTGAACACCAGGCTCCAGCATGTGGCCGTGCAGCAAGCGGATGGCATCAGCGGCGAGGGTTGGCAAGCCGTACTTGGCGTAGGCAAAGCCGCGGTTCTGGCCGCTGAAGTTCATCATGAGGCGAAACTCCCAGAGCGGCCCGACAGAGCTGAACAGGGGGATCAGCAGGTCCTCATAGGTGTCCCGTGGGATCTGGCTGATGAAGACCTCGCAGCGAGTTCCTGGGGCAGGGCCCTGCCAGACTACCAGGAGGATGGACAGGGGATGAGAATGGTTAATTTTGCCATTTCTCACATGGCCAAGTCCACAAAGTCAAGTGAAGAATTATTTTACCAGCTACTTTGTTTATTAAGATCCCAATTAGTTGCTATCATTCCACATTTCTCAGTCAATCACGATTCAAACACGTTTACTTAGAATAGGCAGCAAGCTTATAGGATGGCTGTTACCTCCTGAGAATGGCACTGTGGGGTTTTCTTTGCCGTGGAATAATCTTTCCAATCAAACTACATTAATTAGAAGTCTAGATTTACAAGCTAATTTACATTGGAAGAAGTTGAACTACACCGCAATGTCATGCAGATGCAGTCATGAGCAAGTAACATGACTGCAAAATACCACTGATTAACAAGAATTGAAGTGAAGGAATGTTAACGGTGGTCCCAATGCGTACCACACATTAAAAGACATCTGAAAACACTCGCATTTAACAACAATCTGTCTCAAGTCATGAGTTAAGACTGAGAATCATGCAGCATCACACATCGACTCCAGCAGGATTTTTCTGAGATTATTTATCTTAGACCTCTTCCTGTTTCAAAAAAAAAAGGTCTAGTGGCTTTAAATAAATGTTTGAGAGAGGTTATCCATGGATAGCCACTGAGAAGCCTCCTTCTGGCTACAGTACTATCTACACTCTCCCAAAAAAGTGACAAATACCCTATAATCATACCTGCAAACGCATAAGAGGCAAAAAAGGTGCCCCCCCTGGAAGATATATAATGTATATCTTAAAATATAGCATTCTGGTGCACTCCGAGAAGAAAATTAAGGGAAAAGACAACATTTACTTTAACATGTTTATTGACACCAGTGTTTCAGCTCAAGTGGGGTTGACTAGCAAGTCGTAGCTGGTGAGCCAAAAAGTTTATTTCATTTCTTCAGTCTTTTGGCCTGTACAAGTCCTTCAAGTGCTCGTTTCCTCAGCGCTACTTTGTCTGCAGCCACCGCCTGGGCCAGCTTCACCATCACAGGTGTGAAGGTAAACGGCAGCGAATGTTAAGCATGAGTAGCGAGAACAATCGCCTACACAAAAAAAGTAATTCGATTTTCATCAGTAAAACCCTGTGACGGTATAGCTTAATTCCATTACATTATGGAATTTTAGCAGATGCTTTTATCCAATCCATATCCTCATACATATTACATATACATCATCATATACTTAATTACATCATATACATACTACATATACATCATATACTCAGTTCATCATATACATGTCTAGAGTCTCCTACAACTATTTCAATTGAATAAACACACCCTGTACAATGTGTTCGGATAGGCTACTTGACATTTAGAGTAGATTATCAACAGTACAATAATAGTTGGGATTTAACTTAGTGACGCAGCAAACTGCAAGCCTCTAATCTACACATACCTGTGCATTAGCAGCCCGCTGAAATTAAGGTACAGGCACATTAACTCTCTGTTTTGGGGCACTTGGGAGCAACTGCACTTGGGACTGTTGGGACCGGAAGTACGCTGGCTGTGGTCATTATGGTGAACACCTCTGTCTGGCAGTGTGCTGAGAGCATGTGAGCCCTTGAGCAGAGGCTGCATTTAGCATTTACCCCGCCTTATCAGTTTTTTAACAAAATACGGTGACAGGGAAGCTGTGCTGCACTCCCTCCACCTTTAGCTCCATTTGCACCTCAGACCTGCGTCAAGCTGTGCTACACAAACAGCATCTTCTTCCTTAAGCTCTCATTCTGAAAAATAGACCAGATATTATCAGCTGGTATCAGGGACTCGTTTTTCAGTACGAGTGACAATGACGTTGACAAATCATCAGTCTACAAGTTCAACTGGTTGGGAAAGATTTGATATTGTAACATGAGGGAAACATTATCACGACACACTTCAACTTGATTTGGCAGGTTAACGTTACTTTACCAACTAGTTACCTAACATCGTTAGTTAAACAGCTAATTACATCATCGACAGCAAACAAGACTTACCTCAAAACTCGAGTTCATTGTAGCAGGTTAGCTACCGGAGAGATCGAGTTATTATTAGAACTTTATCCGTGAAAAAGAAGGGATAGGAAGATGACGTAGTTCACTTGAAGCTGATTGGCCAAAAGACACGTCTCGTATCACCAAAGATGCTTTATTGCAAAGAAGAGCACAATATAAAACAGTATCTGGTCTCAGGCCAATCAATGGGAGATTACACTGACTGGACGCATACAACCCCCCGCCTCCCCCCCCAAAAAAACTATTTGGATCTACACGTGGATGACATATTTTGGTTAAAAACGTAGAATTTAACCGAAAAGCGACACGTTTACAGGCATGCTATACGGCATGGGTGCTGGTGAGAAAAACATTTTTGACTGAACTTTATTTTAATTTTTTATTGGTGTCCAGGTTGTGCGGCGAAGCTTGTGTTTGCATCCCACATGTGCAATACAGTGTAGTGTAGGCCTAAACCTGGCTATTATCAAGTTTTTATTTAGCAGTCTTAATGTAAAAAAACATTATATAAAAATATACCTGATAGTGCCTGAATACTTACAATTATAATTTAGAGTTTATTTCAAAAGAATACATCATAGGATGGGATTAAATAATTCCATCTGTTCACAATTCAGTTATTGAAAAAAAGAAAAAAGTTAATGGTGCAATTTGATGAATTCTGGCCATGATTATTATCCCTGGCAAAGGCACCAATTTATGCATGAAAAGTCAAATAAACAGTAAATTGTAAATAATAGTACAATAAAATAAGACTGCACACTAGGGGTGGGAATCAGTAGTGATTGTCACAATTCTATTTCAGAAAGATTTTCGATTATTGACGATTATCTGTGATTTTCAATGACTTATCCACCATTTGACTACAGTAACCCATTAAATACACACCAAGTGCAAAATGATGGCACCATGATTAAAAAACACTGATGTACATAAAACATTTAAAAGCCTTCATGGCTTACCTAGCAGGGTCTGCTTCGGTTCCAGGGCATGACTTGTGGTGGTGCTGCGATGAAAGAAGCTAGTGATGCACCCGACTACTGATCAGTCGGGCTCCTGAGAGCAACTTCAAGGCTCGCTGGCAGGCGAGGTTGAGGTTGTGTGTGTGTAACACCTCATTTTTTCTCTGTTTACTGTGTTATCGGCAGGGTCAGAAATTAACTTTTTAGCTCACCAGTCAAATGTCTGGTAGTTGAAAAATTCTACCCAACACACTTATTTAAATGAAATGTACAGTACCAGTCAAAAGTTTGGCAATACCTGCTTAAACCAGTTTTTTCATTATAGAAAATGCAGGGCTCGAAATTGGACGCATATGCTCCCGAAATTTTGTCTGTGCGACCTCAAAATATAATTGGGAGCATCTGTGCGGGTGTAAATAATTGTTCTGGTGCGACCATTTTTTTCCTGTTTATTTTTATCTTTTTCACTTGAACGTCCCTTTCTCTGTACATTCGCTAGTATTCACCTTCACCCTCACATGTCAATAAAGCATTTTGGCCTGTTCAGTGTTTGTGGAGGTTTTTGCTCCCCGAGTGCCTTCTGGTTTATTTATAAATGAAGTTCACTATGTGATCCAATGTAGCTCAATTGTTAGAACAAGGCACTAAGACTGCCAGAGCAAGGTTCAATTTCCACTGTGGAGAAGAATGTAAAATATCACCCACAGCAAAAAAAAGATACAAAAATCTGTGTCTATGAAACTGGTCTTGCATGTATCAGTACATTGGATATTTGGTTTAGATTTTGTTTTTATTGACAAACTGACATGACAAATTAAATACAAGCAGCAGTGCTTTACATAATAAAAGAGAAGTTAAAGTACATTCAGCTGACAGTGTTTTTTAATCATGGTGCCATCATTTTGCACTTGGGGTGTATTTAATGGGTTACTGTAGTCAAATGGTGGATAAGTCTATAGAAT
>OMOT01054508.1:3037-18092 GCA_900312575.1 Acanthochaenus luetkenii
ACAACCCTTATGAAGAACTATAGAAATGATATAACACATGTTTACAAGGACACTATGATCAAAAACACACACTATTTGAATAGTAGCCCCACACAAATGAATGTAGCCCCAGCAGGGACATTATAGGAGAATTATATATAGAGTATTTATAGTGATACCGTAGGCACACCGTTTCTTGCATTGTACCTTAACTGTTGTTATATCAAGAGTTAAGCTACGCTCGCTATAAACTCACCATTGAGTATTACAGACACGCTGAACGTCCCTATAGGAATACTATGGGCATATTATAGGATTATTATAACAATTATTTCAAGGAGAAGTAGGCCCTGGCAAAGCTCACTAATACGGTTTCCAGAGTCCGTTCAAATACCATACTAATTGCTTTTGAAAGGATGACGTCAGTGAGTTCTAGTGTTAGTTGTAACGAGACTTAAGCTACATTGCAAGAAATTACAGGATCAAGATGTGGGACAAAGCAGCGAGAGCGACCTGATCACGTGCCCACAGCTAAGCTCCAGATACTCACTGTGAGAACTAATTAATTGGCACAATGAAACGACAAACACTGGCACAGATTGAGGCGTACACACAGCCACACCTCCCCTGCCCGAGGCCACGGCGGGATCTTCCTGCTGTTAATGAATAGTCAGTGGATGGTAACACTGTACCTGAAGGGGGTCACAAACACATCACACCAACCAGGTAGCCCACTGGGGTAATAATTGTTATGACCCAGGTGAGTCAATATCTCTGCTGCTCAAGTTCGGGTTCAAGTTCATTTATTTATACAGCCCTTTATCACAGCATGTCTCAAATGACTTTACAGAGAATGAGCCAAACTAGATCTACCTGAACAACAATCAAACAGAACAGGATGATACGATCACAAGGAAGCGGAACAAAGCACAAGACACACAATAGCAAGTTTTAGCAAGACATAGCAAGCCTACCTGTTCTACATAGCCTAACCCACCTGGCACCACCAGCCGTAGACCCTCGATGCGTGCAAGGGGGGGGGAAACAAGACATGGAAGAAACCTTGGGCGGGCCAAGTGAGAGAGGGATCCCCCGCCGGGACAAAACAGTGGAATGGACAGTAACACGGACAATGACAAGGACATAAGACGCAGGTGAGGCAAAGAGAAGCATAATGCGGCGGAGAGATGGGTTTCACGGTTGGCGCTGATGTCCACAGAAACAAGGTCAGTACTGGAGTCCACAGCCAGATAGGAACAGCATCAGACATGGGACAATGGCCAGCACTAACAACCGCAGGAGCTAGGGCTCCACTGCCAGGTAGAAACACTGCACCGGTGTGTGAGAAAGAGGAAAGACACACATACACACACACACACACACACACGTAGACATATTCAGCCACATACACACAGACAGCAGACTGGGCCTCATTCACGAAACTTTTCTTACATTTTTCTTACTTTTGTTCTTAAGAAGCATGCACATGAAAAACCAATGTGGGATCCATGAAACATGAAACATGCCCAGACCCTGGATGAAATTAAAAATAAATGGTTTGACTTAAAGTTATAATCTAAAAACACTGGTTTAATTCAAGTGGCATGTCCATCAGATGGTAAGTTCAGACCTTAGGCTATCTAATAACGATAATGTTGATTTTGACATCCACTGGCCTTCACACCTATGGTGCACACTGGCTGAGAGAGTGCACATATGATAATATCATTGCTGCTGAGGGGTCTGATGGTTGATCATGGGTGTCATCAGCCTTGTGGTCAAAGCAGAACCTCCATCACCTAGAGACAAAATAGTTCACCATGAGACTGGTTAATTTAACGTCCATTCAGTCCAATCTGCCGTGTGTCTCCAGCAGCACCCTGGTCAAGACACACGAGCACCCTGCTGTTCTGCAGCACCAGTGAGTCGTGGGTCCCTTCTGGCCATTGGGAAACCACATTTAGGAGGTTTAGATTGGCGTCACAGATTAAATGAATGTTTATGGAGTGGTATTGTTTGTGATTTAAATAGGGAAATGCGTTTGGAGACGGTGCTTTAATGTGCATAGTCTGTTGCTCTTATGGTGTTTGGCAGGCCAGCAATATTCTGCAGTCTGTTCTGCTGCAGAATATTGGAATTTGATACATTATGGTCCTCAAGGCCGCTCCAATAACAGGAAATGCACCATTGTCGAGTTTGGCTGCGCGCTCATGGGTCTTTATATCTGAATTAATCACTTTAATCAATCAGCTAAGTGTTTATAATTTAATTGAATTCCACATTAATTCGTTCATATTGGCCTAGCTTTATTAATATGGTTATTATCCGTAGGCTTACAAATATATTGAAACACATTTTGTTGTTAATGTGAGGTCTGTTATTACTTAAAGTGACTTTGCATAAAGAATACAGCTGTCTAAGTAGAAACCTCAGTGTATCTGCCCTCACGCATGTTTACAACCACATGTAGATTTTGATCGCACCAAAGAACAAATTCAGGTACGAATAAAAGACGATGAATGTTGAACTGTTGGTGGAAACGTTCGTAAGTAGCCTACACTTTAAGATCAAATCTGATCGTACGCACGTTTCGTGAATGAGGCCCACTGAGTCTAGACATGCAGCAAACAGAAGGCAACCCTGTGCTGAGTTCCTAACGGCAGATGTCTATGTTAATACTGTCTAAGCCAAGGTAGGAGAAGAGACTGTGTCGGTCCAGAGCTAGACGGTTCTATGGCTGGTCGTATGACAGTGAGAACAGATAGGTTTTGAGTTTGGATTTGAAGGATTCTACAGAACTGTGGTTCAGAGAGCAGATCTGGGTCCCATGTCAAGAAGTGACTCTGGATAGATCAAACCATCAGCCCTGTGAATCCGGACTACAGCTCTACTAACTCATCACAGACTTTCTCTCTACTAACTATGACCAAGAGACCAGACGTCCGCTTTTTCATTCTGTCAAGGGCGTGTAGACCTATTGATCCCCTAGTCTGACACGTGTCAATATAATAATAATAATAATAATAATAACTTTTCTTGTATAGCACCGTTCATGCAGAGAAGCAACTCAAGTGCTTCCAGCAGACAGACAACCAACATCACAAGAGACAAAGCAATGATGAAATCACAAGGAAAAATGAAATAAAAACAATAGTAGACGTAATAAATAAATAAAACAGCAGTGACATCATTATGTCTCAACATCATTACAATTCCTTGTATTTGTCTCATCATTCTGTTCCACGACTGATTTCTGATCAATAGAAGAAAATAAAATACTGAATATAAAACAAACAAATTATGAAAATTAAAGGTGTGTATATATACAGTATATCAATCAATCATGTTTTATTTATATAGCCCTTTTATACAAGCATGTCTCAAAGGGCTTTACATTGCATCATACACATCATATACTACACTACACACAAACACATCTATTGTACTGTTTTTGGATTGTATATACAGTATACATACAATAATATTAAAAATAAAAGAAAGCAGTTTATAAAAGCAAAGTTAGTGATACAATTATTTAACTTCCTCTTAAAAATGCTTCCTGTCTCTGCCTCTCTACGGTCCCTGGGCAATGTGTTCCAGTTTTGTACCATAACAATTGATTGAGTGGTTGTACATCTCACACGATGTACAATCAGTAGCTTTTCAGAGGAGGATCTTAGAGGGCGTGCTGGGGTGTAAAATGACAGGCAGTCAGATATATATAAAGGTGCTAATCCATTAAGAGCTTTGAAGATAATTAAAATAACTTTAAAATCAATTCTAGCTGTCACAGGGAGCCAGTGCAAGTCATATAAGACAGATGTTTTGTGGTTCCTCATTTTTGTCTTTGTTAAGACCCTTGCAGCAGCATTTTGAATAACCTGAAGCTGTGCAATTGTTGCTTTTGGCAGGCCAGTATGAAGTGCATTGCAGTAGTCAAGGAGGCAGGTTATAAAAGCATGAACAAGCTTCTCCTGCATCCTGTTGAGTAAGAAATGGTCTAACTTTGGCGATATTACGTAAATGAAAAACAGGCAGTCTTGGTCAAATAATTGAAATGTGCTTTGAAATTGGAGTCCAAAATAATCCCAAGGTTTCTTACTAATATTGATAAAGAGTTCGCAATAGGATGATGTGATTGACTCAAATAATGGGTAAGACTGGCAGGTGTCATGGTAAAACGTGTATCTTTCAGGACTCTGTACAGCACAGAGTACAAGTGAGGGTCTCTCGTATATTGGAATCTCTGTAAGATCTGTTATCTGAAAATATCCTAATATATATATATATAATACAAGTCTCAACTGGCTTCAGCATTTTGAGTTCCAGGGCATTTTAACAGTACAAGGAATAAAGACATTAATAATAACATCCGTTTACATAACGGTCCGGCCTTTCTGCACACACTACATCTAAAGCCTTTGTATTATGTAGCACAACATGGTATATACACTACTGTGCCATTAAGAACATGTTGTAATATCTCAGAGAAGTGGGTGAAGGAAAACACTGCACTGCCCTCAAGGTCTTTTCCCTTACCAGGCTGTTGTGTTGGTGCACCCAGCCCCATTCACTCACATACAAGAGGCGTGCTCAGGGCTCAGAGGCACAGAACAGAGCCTCATTCCAGATGTTTATGGAGGATGCTCTCATCCTGTGATCGAAATGGCAATGCAATCTGGTCATGCAAAACGTTTTTTTCAATATGTGAACATTTGCTGCAGAATATGTGCGATAACTTTACCACTAATCTGCAAGCATCCATTTCCAAACAGCTAGACATTTGTGCGAAGGGGAGCATCAATGTGTAATGTCATCCAGATATGCTTCAGTCCGTCTCTCAGCAGAGGAGACTTTGGAGGACTGAGGGGGGTTAGTTAGTATAAGGACGTCCCAAGTCATTCATCACAACAGACAGCTGTGGGATGGGGTCCCCTATATATTGGCCATGTGTGTGAAACTACAGGCATGTGTTATTTAAAGCCTGATCTATCGGCCCTATACTACCTAATCCATAGGTTTATCAACCAGCCTGAATGGCTGGATCCATGGACATCTATCAAAGCATGTCAGCTTTCAAATGAGAAAACAAAGGACACACAGGGCAGTTTAATTTTGTCTTGTGCACACACACACAATGCAAACAAATAAAAGCTGCTGACGCTAAGAAAACCCAGACACAGCAAGTCATAATACAGCACTCTTTATTCTCCGCAGACGGACATAAAACTACTAGAAACAAAAATAGAAAATAAACGTTAAAAAAATTATTTGGTGAACTCAAAAATAATAGATGTTCAGCTAACAAAAACTTGTTACGTTTTAGTCCAATACGCTCCATTAAGTTTGAATAAGCATACAAACCGTATACCGCATGGATATATATGTATATTTTCATCATTGTGGTAACATATGGCAATATCAGTCATTCTCAATTACACCGTGTCAGTCTGGGTTTCCCAAAAGCATCTTTGAGGTACCATTTTAGTTCGGATGGAAGTGCTGAGAAGTTCTTGGTAAGCTGGATCCCTGGTCGCTTGTCAACCACAACTTCAACAGGTTTGCCTATTTCGATCAGTTAGGAACAACTGATCTTATAAATACACATCGACAGTCAAACTTTGGACAGACAAAATTCTCAGTTTGATGGTGACTGGAGCGCTAATGTGCCTTGAATACACACACAAGACAAAAACCCACGCCATGCTCTGGCCCGATTACTGATGATTTCTGATCAATACTATTGAAAGTTTGAACACACCACCTGTCTTTATGTCAACAAATGCTCTCTCGCTCTGTGTTTTATCATCATAAGAGCACATTTTATGGTTAGTGTTGCCTAGGTGGTAACATTCTACACACCACCATCTCCTGTAAACATGAGGTCTCGGTATCACCAATTGTTGCACGCCTCTCAGAAATTACAACCATGGAATGTCTCACAGCGTCACCTCAGACAGAGGACTCCAAAATCACACCGTCAAAGCCACCTCAACATGGACTCCATAGACCTCTCCTCCTATAGCCAAGACAATCACAGGCCATGTGTCGGATACAAGACGCGCACACATTGCGAGCTACTTCACATTAAGTTCTGGTGCTACAATGTGGGCACTTCACATTTCAAGACACTTTCGTCATGCACTCAACTTCTCTCCATGAGCATATTCGTGTTTTGTAGGTTCCTGAACTAGTCAAGTAAAGAGAGGTACATATTGTGTTCGACCTCCATGAACCTGTGAGTAGACACACATGGTCAGACAGAATCATCTACATGCCAATAACAGTCAACACAATGCAGTAACGCACACCCCTTCATCCATGTTCCCATCTTCAGCTCTCACCCAGTGTGCATTACCACACATTACAGTAAACCAAACAGTCCAGTAAACCCAAATTAAATTAAAAAGTGCAACACATGAGATGGCAAATGACCCTCATACGATGAAGCTGCCGTAAAGACATATATCCGATTGTGGTCCCACCCTAGCTTACAAAGAAGCAGTGCTTGACATATAGTATATTTACAAGGAGTTGAGGGTTTATATTAATATGTAGATACAATGTGTTTCTTGTTGAAGACATATGACAAGATAGACCTTGAACACACAGATTTGTGGCCTTTGATAAAAAGGCGCTCATGCGAAAGCCTGCGGGACCTTCTTGGGTCTAGTCACAGGCCAGATGTGGATAGACTGCACCATTAGATGCAGGAGAGAATGAGGGGAAACAGCACAGGCTCCTCCTTTATAGTCAGTTGGTGAAAATATGGTTTCCACTCACTCCCGAGTCATTGTTGGTATGTACTGTATCCACACACGCATCAGCTCCATCCAGAGCGCACACAAGCGGATCTATGGAAATGTAATATGGTTTACCTCCGTGTTCATGTATGTTTTCATGCTTGTATGTGGTTGGATATATACACGTGCACAAGAATCTTCTTGGGAGCAATGGGAGACCCATATCGGCAAATACAGTCCCTGGTCTTACACAAGGCCATGTGTGCACACTGCCCACAGATGTGTGTGTTATGAATCAGTGTGTGTGCGTATTCCAGCTACATCCTTGTATCTTCTGCCCATCTTCTCGGTGTGCGTGTGTGACCAAGATCCACCTTTTCGCCTCCGTCACTCCTCCTCCTAGAGGACCTGTTCAGTGCTGGAGGCGGAGATGTCCAGGAGTCTCCAGGCTGCGTTGGGGTTCAGCTCCTCCTGGTCACGACACAACGCCCACACATACATCATCCTCATCACCTTCTCCTGTGGGGGGGGAGGGGAGGAGAAGAGCCGAGGGTCAGAACAAAAGAGGACTACTATCCCAACAACGCTTCCATTTCCACATTAGCACTTACTCTAAGTAATGGCATATGGGGTAATTACATCAAGGTCTACACTAGGGTTAGACCAATGTATCAGTTTGCCAATATTGGCCTTTTCTGAAATATCAGATATCGTCAGTGTCATCCTCCTCTGATATGATGGAGGTTCACAGCTACATAAAAACAATCTGTAAAACCTGCAATTCTATTTTATTAATTTTGCCCCCAATATATGTTCTGTACCTCAGACTTTCCCCTGCCTTAAGGAGCTGCTAACCCTAAAATTATTTAATTAGTCTGGGTTTCAATGGAGAGTTTTTGTGTCCCATGGACTAATGCTGTTTCCAGGGAACTTTCCACCAAGACTAGAATAAAATGTTCAAATTAAAAAATGTTCAATATTGTCCAAAAATATTGGCTATCAGCAGCTGTAATCCAAAACTATCTTTCAAAGAAGAAAAAACAAAACCATATCGGTCGCGCCCTAGTCTACAAGACAACAATGACAAAACAATCCAGTTTCCTTGATAACACAGAAATGTGGCAATCATTGGAGTAGTGAAGAGACCCAATGAACTACCTTTATCGATACATCAAAAAGGTGAGCTAGATAGTAATCAAGACAGACGCGAATACAGTAAATGTTATAGAGTGCTAGTCTAATGTCAGCCATTTGAATCATTTACTTCCTTGAAACGACTCAACCTTCTAAATCACATCTGATCCAGTACAATAGTAATTATGAGCCGACTGACCGGATCTCCCTCCACTAATTCTCCTTTGGGGCTGCGGATCACCATGACGACCTGGGCCTGGAAGGTGATGATCAGCACTGGGCCCTGGTCCATGATCTTACCCATCGCCAGCTAAAACACAGGGAGAGATGACAAACGAACAAATTAATGAATTAATAAATGAGAAGAACAATGAAGTGAGAAGGACACAGTGGTAGTTCTTTTTTTTTAAAGGGGGAAAGAGCAGAAGAGACAAAAGTCAAAGAGGAAGGAGAGAGAGAGAGAGAGAGAGAGAGAGAGAGAGAGGGAGAAAGAGAGGAAATTATAAAAAACATATCACTCTGTGGACAATTGAGCATATTGCTATGTATGAAACTGTGTGTGTGAAGGCTGATGTATGAGTGTGATAGTACTTACGTCTATGTTGTCAATGTCAAGGATTTTGGACTGGAACAGCAGCCCCAAAGCTCTGGCCTGCTGGATGGGGTGGGCCAGCTGACTATAGGTCTGAGGGTAGCAGGTACATGAAAACACATGTAGTATGAAAAATCATACTTCAACTAAAGTGGTGGGCCAAGATAATACTTCTGATTTGTGGGGGTCCCTATTTCTGAGGGGTGAATTTTGACCAAACATTGAAAAAGAAAGATGGGGAAACGCCCTAATGTCGATGGGCTATACACAATGTCTGAAATTGGTGGCAAACAAAGTCACATCAGGTAAGTGAAATGAGAAATGTAAGCAGAATGTTTCTTTACATCATGCACTCTGGTAAGATTATCCTGAGTGAATACGTTACAAGATATAACATATAATAAAGACAAAGAATAAGAGATAGTGATGGACATGGGCCGGGTACAATTTAAATATCTCAGTCTGTGCTCTACTCATTTAGTATTAATGAAATGCAACACTAGAGGCAGCACTGTAGAACTTACAGCTTCGTAACACCAGTCTTTTAATACATCCAGCTCTCCGCGGATCATAGCCTGCAGAAAGGACAGTAACACTGGGTTGTTGACGATTGTTCACATAACATCAGGTATGGAGAAGAGAGGAGCGTAAGAATGAATGACGGAGACAAAAAGAGGAAGAGACAGGGCAAGAGACATTAAGTGGGAAAGCGAGGAACAGAGACAAACTGTTTACCTCCAGTATGTTAGGGATGATGTCCTTCTCACACTGTTTGAGAAAGGAGTCTTTGTCGAAGGTGGGGTCCGCCTTCAGGATCTCCGTCAGCACTTCAGACATTTCTGTCTTGGAGAATAGGCCGCCTGGAAAACAAAGACCAACAACAACAGCGCCGATAAGAGCACAATCAATGAGAGTCACCAACATAGTAACTTTGAACTGCCATGCTGTACCTAAATACAGACCGTCTTCTTTCATGGCCTTAAACTCAAATCATTGTTTCACATCACACAGGCGGAGACGATGAGAAGCAACTGCGACGTCAATCTCAACTATTGACACGGCACATTACCTATGAGGTCAGTGACTTTGTCAGTCACGGCTTTGGATGCTCTGACGAGGGCGTTGTCACTTTCATCGTACTTCATCTTCATCTCAAAGAACCCTGAGGAAACAAAATGGGTAAAAATTGGGGTGAGGTTAAATAATACAACGGAAAGGTGTTTTTCCAATGGTAACGATGGTTAAAGCCAGGATCTGTGAGGGCCCATTGGCCTCCAATGAAGATAAACACATGAAGCCTCCTGTCATCTGCTGTAACAAGTCTAGTGCCACCTGCTGCCTTAAAAGTGAATTACACACAACCATGGGCGATCAATTACACAACACCCATATGACAGTATCCATATTAACAGATCCAGGGGACTAATAGATCCAGAGGACTATCTTACTGTTGAAAACCATGTTGTTTTCCTTGAAGTCCTTCCACTGCTGGTACCACTTAGAATCCTTGTGGAGCACAACACCCATAGCCTCTCTGCATCACAAAATACAGGCAAATCACTCACACTATCACAGATGCTTACAGCAGCTGAGGTTATTTATATGGAATAGTGGAGAGAAGAAGGCTGTCCAGGTGAATAATGATCATCACGGGATAGGATGCTCGTTCAACAACAGTGCGGGACACGGGGAAACAGCTACTCACTCATTGGCCTCAAACACCCTGGAGTCGGCGTCTGCTCCTTTAGAGGAGAACTCGCTCCTCTTCCTCAGCTGAGAAGGAGCCCTGTAAGGGCCGGCATCACCAACATCAATCTCCTTCTTCATGGTCTCCACACTCTGGAGACGACAGAGAGAAAGAGCACAGAACAGATGGAAAGAAATAGAAGTTGTTAACTTCGAGCCATTTATTGAACTTTTTACATTTTTTATCACAACCCAAACAAAACAATTCTTAGATAAAGTAGCCTTGATGCAGACATAACTGACTAACCATGGATGTACTGTAGTTTTACAAAGTCGGACGTCACAGTATGTTTTCCACTGTGCCTGCCTGGCGGAAAAGCAGGACTTGAAAATCTACTTGAACCCTAACATGTGACCTCTGACCTGTGAGATGGCCCTGAAAGCGCTGGTCCTGCCCAGCTTCTCTCCTCCTTTGGAGACAGACTCAGCGGAGTGCTTGGCGGTTCTGGCTGCCTCCTCCACCCCTTCCTTGATCCTCTTTCCGAGGTCGGTACGACTCACCTCTTCAAGACCCTATGGCCATGCATGCCCATAGAGAGAGAGAGAGAGAAGCAGTTAATCAAGGTTAAATAAGTACATCAATATTTCAGAAATTGATAAAAAATTAACTTATTATTAGAGGCCATGTATTTTGGACATTTTACACTGAATTATCAAAACGTTGGCTCCGTACCTGGGTCATGACACATGTAATACGCATGGGGGGAAATATTAGCAGCCAATTACACCAAAACGGGGAGATTTTTCATAATTTGAACTATGAGGATATCAAAGATATAACACAATATGGCATAGCTATATGGATGGATATTCAGAAACTAAGCTAGAGGTTTTATAAATTAAAGTGCAGTAGTTTTTCATAAGGCCAACCTGCACCCACTTTAGTGGCATGGAAATTAGCGCTTGCTTTGCTATTGTGTTAATATATATTGCTGTCTAGTTAAACCAAGGGCTGATAGCTTACCTCCTTAACAGTCTCAGACAGAGAGCCCATGGTCTTCTTAAACACATCAGAGGTCCTCACTGTCTCAGACTCTATGGATTTCTAATGGAGGACAACAACAACAAATTAATGTTAAGTAAATCCATCTTAATCAAGGTAAATAAAATCACTATAAACTATGAAGCAAACAACGTTCTTACGTATTTCCTGCGGGCCTGTTGGAGGGCATCAGACTCATCCAGCCTCTTGGCCTCTTCTCTGAACTTCTTGATGTTCTCCTTCATCTCCTGATTCTTACTGAACTCCTGGCGCAGGTTATCCACAAACTCCCCCAGAAAACCCTTCGGACCGGAAGCATATCGCACCTACCGGGACAGAGAGAAAGAGGGACTGAGTGGTTGGAGACGGTGGGAACACCTTATGGGTTAAAGCATTCCTCATCTGGCTGGAACATTATGAATAGACTTGTCAAATATTGACGTCGATAGGACAAGTGACAGATATGCGACAGCTTTTGCATTGTATGTGATGCGCAGGTTACTTTAAAATCATATATAACATAATATATTCCATTACAGTTACTGGTTACCTCATCAAAATCAGCAAACCAAGGGATTGCCCAAACCCAAACGTATAAAAGGATTACTTCCAGATTACTTTGCCATATTTGAGGGATAAATGTAGCCTGATACAGAAAAGAAAAATGTAGTTTCTAGCTTTCATTCTAAAAGTGTTCCCAGAAGTAATCATCAAATTGTTCACATATTTAGTTGGAATACTGTTATAACATGCAATGCCTTACAAGTATTACATCACTTCCCAACCCTGGACATGACACTGCTATCAGCTGAATCCATGTATGAATCACACTCGGACCACTGCGTTATCCAACTTGTTAGGTCTTGTGTGGTCGTAGTGACACACGACTTTAATTCAAACGCATTCTGTTACAACTATCACATCGTCACCGTATATGGCGTGTAATCCAGAAAGAGTCCGAGAACGTCGTTTAAATACCTGAACGGGTGCAGCCGGGGTCCTGTAGGCATCTCCCCTCCACAACGAGGACACCGGGGGCCGCGAGCAGAGGGCCAGGGCGCGTCTGCCGACCAGCTGCATGGGAGAGCAACTCGCTGTCAGTCACAAACAACCACACTTCAGACCGCGGAGAGGACGAACCACAAGCAAAACACAAGTATCACGCCGTTAGGCAGCGTTACAAATTAAACGGGACCACGGTGAACCCCGTCGTTACACGGGACCACGGTGAACCCCGTCGTTACACGGGACCACGGTGAACCCCGTCGTTACACGGGACCACGGTGAACCCCGTCGTGCTGTGAAATAAGAGGCCAGCTGCAGCAAGGCCGTTTCCTAACCGACATGTCACGCTGTTAACCACGCTACGATATCCCGTCCACTTTTGGGGGGACATGTACATCTGTCCACATCAACACTGTATCGGCTGGACACATGAGAACTGTAATGAAGGACACGTCATGTTGTCTAACCTCGTAGCACCGACACACGGAGGCCGCCATCTTGATCTTCAAACGCGCTGAGCAGCACGTGCGACCCCGCTGCAGCAGCTGACCTTCCGCTCAGCCAATAGAAGGAGAGCTGGTGTGCGGATGGGCGGGTCTCCTGTCAGCAATGACCTCACATGGGTGCCTTCAGGACAACTGGGAGATTGGAGACTTCCTACTTGTAAATTCCCAGTAACAGAATTTACTCCGCTAATCTAATCTGATGCTCTACGCACATTTTAAACACACACAGCCCGTTATATAAGGTGTTATACAGTTTGAAAACAGGTTTTGTTATATAACAAACGTACGCCGCAATGTTGCTTCTGACGATAAATTGTATATATTGGATTTCCCGTCAAATTCCCAGTTCCCAG
This sequence comes from Acanthochaenus luetkenii, assembly GCA_900312575.1. NCBI lineage: Eukaryota > Metazoa > Chordata > Actinopteri > Beryciformes > Stephanoberycidae > Acanthochaenus > Acanthochaenus luetkenii. The sequence continues at coordinate 16,078 of OMOT01054508.1, forward strand.
GTGTCCTGAAGGCAGCCTAAGCAATAAGCACAGGTCACTACAATATGTATTTTATAATTTATATCGTAAAGAAAAGTCAAATCGGACATGAAATACTTTAATTTATAAATGCAAACATTCTGAATTCAACATATGTCTAGATTAAATACTCGATAAAGTAATTGAGAACAACAAATACTGCACATTATTTTGTAAATCACATTGAGTATTTGTATAACCCCTTAGACATTATTTCAAATTTTCTATTTTTCTTTAATTACTCCTTTCTTCTTATTCCTATTCTGTGTTTACTCTATACCCTCCTTGCATAAATATATGATATATACTTTTTCATTTACTGTACAGCAAGGGTTCCTAATCTCTCAAATAGATGTAGGCCTTCGTTAGACCATGGACCGCTATTTAATAACATTTTGTCTCAAGGAACCTGATCTGAGTTGTTGAATATGATTTTGTATAGAATTAGTCTACACTGTAGGTGAGCAGATAATAACACTGGGGAGATTTAAACCTATCCAAACAGTCTTATACATTCGGTTATACTAACTGGTAGGGAGTGAAATAATGAAATAATATCCCTTCATTAATTGAATGTGTCTGCTTTATTTGTTTATTTTGTAAACAAACACAAGCCCCATACACATACGTCACTGACACTGAGCAATGAAGGTTCTAGGTGCAGAACACACGCACACACTCATACAAGTGCAACAGATGTTCATTGCCACATACTATATTTTTTATTAAATTATTTACATGCTTTGGCAATACTGGTTATAAAGAAAATTCCGTGTCAAATAATTTTGAATTGAAATGAATTGAATTGAAATGAATTGAGTATGCGTCATCTGTTGTATTCATTGTCTCTCTGAGTGAAATTCGCCTGGCCTGTGGCCGACCAGCGCTACAGCTGAACGGTCTCTCTTGGCATGCCAGTAAAGAGCGCCCCCCTGGGGAAGGTATGAGAAGTGCAGGGGCTCCTCCCCTCCTTCTGCGGAGTTGGGAGCGCTCCCTTCCTGCGGCCAGCCTGCTTTGACAGCCAACACTGGCGCAGAGTCTCAGTACAACACATTATTGTAACATATTTTTGTATTGAATACAACGACAATTCATATATTCACTCTTCACACATTCTCTTCCGGAGACAAGCGTTGGAGCGGCCTCGTCTAGAATGGGGACCCGAGACGATGAATACGATTTCTTGTTCAAAGGTAATCAAATAAATAAATAAATAGAAAATGATGATGACTGCATTCCCCCGTTTACACAGGCTCACACCGACAGAGCTCCCGGAACCTCTGCAGATCTGCTGTTGTTTCGTTTTCGTTGACCAGACATATTTCTGCATATTTCAACGGAGCGGACTAATGTTTTCCATAGCGTCAATGTGAGTCCGGATGACAGTCCTGGTGTTATTACTACATAGTGCTGTCTTTGTAACGTTACAACGCCCGCAGCTGTATTTATAGGCAATGGACGCAACATCCTATCAGTGCTAAGCCTTTCTTTGTTTAACTTTTTTGTATTTTTTTTTTTTTTACTTCCAAGTTTCCTCATTTACTGAATTACATTTGATGTTTTCTTCTCCCACTTTGTACCGTGTGTGGTTGATTCCCGGCCTATTAGCCTCCACTTCTGTGGGCATAATGATCAATGAGCTTCAGCCTCAGATAGGAATGGTGGACTTACTCCGGCAACAATTCTTAATAGGCTTATTTTACCGATAATATGAAAGGAATCAATATAGGCAAAGTGGACATTTAAGCAGTAACAGGCTCGGGTCTGTGTTTATCTTCAGTGCTGAATGTGATCCAGAATGCTATCCTTTTGATCATGATATCAGCTCCTGTGGCACATTAACATCCTGGGCCTGTAAGCCAAAAGGCCATTTAGATGTAACAAAGTATCCTCTGTTGGATGAATAGGGCATCTGCCGGAGGCGAGGGCTCCCTCTCCCTCCCCCTCTCCCCCTCCCCCTCCCTCTCCCTCTCCCTCTCTTTCCCCCGAGCCATCGT
>OMOT01054508.1:18231-30457 GCA_900312575.1 Acanthochaenus luetkenii
CAGAACCAGTGTGATGCCGACAGGGACAAAGTTCGGCTCTGTTTCCTTTGTCGAGGAAGAAAGAAAACAAAAGGGCCCCACCTCTGCTGCTCTGCCGTGAGCAGCCACCCACCACCAGCCACCTCAGCCCAGTGCCAGCCGCCAGCTCAGCCGGTCCTCAGGCCAAATAAGTCACCTTTCTCTTATGACTCACTCACTGTTAATCATCAATCCGTGGCGCTTGTCTGTGTTGCCTATGGATGCTAACAACAGATTACTGTAATAGTCCTACCCAGACTTAGAGTGTGTGCCTATGGTACTCAATAGTGACTTTGTAGTGAACTTTATTGTTCTTTATGGTATTGTGTTACTGCTATCGCTGTAAAATTCATATAGGGACTTGCCGTTTTGCTGTGATATTTGTACTCTGTGGAGGAAAGACGGTTTTTAAGGTGGGTTGAGAAACAAAACGCTCATGACATGTTACAGCCCTCAGGGAGATCATATTTCTGCAGGCCATTTGCTGAATGTCGCCCTCAGGGTGTTTTGGCTAGTCTAACCCCTCGACCTGTGGAAGGTCAAGCTTACCTGGGTCTATTATCGATGCGGGGTGACAAGCAAAAGATCGATTCTTTATTGTTCTTCTTCGAGGAAATTAGTTTTCACAGTCTGAACACACACAAACAGCAAACACAGAAAGATAGTGTGCATGTGCCGTTCAACCAAAGTATGACTTTCCTTTTTCAGGTTGTTTCATTTGATTGATTATCAGAGGAGGCCTAGCAGCTTAAAGGTATTCAGTATTTCACAAGAAAAAAGCAACACGAGAGAAAAATCGGAAAAACATTGACATGATAGTACATTTGTATTGGAGAAATATGTTGTTTTTTTCTATCCCATAAATCATCTCATGATCCCCCAGGTTGAGAACCACTGGCCTATGCAATACCAAGGTTACCTGGATCTATTGATATCTACCTGTTGAACAGACAGACCCCCTATATACACACTCTCTCTGCCTCTCACCGTTTCCCTCCCTTCTCTCCCCCTCTTCAGTTGTGTTAATTGGGGACTCGGGCGTAGGGAAGAGTAACTTGCTCTCTCGATTCACACGGAACGAGTTCAACCTGGAGAGTAAGAGCACCATCGGGGTGGAGTTCGCCACACGCAGTATTCAGGTGGACGGCAAGACGATAAAGGCTCAGATCTGGGACACGGCAGGACAGGAACGCTACAGAGCCATCACCTCGGCGTGAGTTTGGAACCGCCTGTCCATCTCTTTGTAGCACAGATAGTTCTACTGGGAATGGGGGACCCTTCAGTATAGGGGGAAATGCCCCAGCAGTGCACTCCCAGTTAAAGGAATTGGGTCGTACTGTGACTCTACCCTTCAATCTAAGTCACTGATAATCAGGGTGATAGTTGGGTGTGTTCTGTGACACCCAGTTAAAGAGGTGGGTGCTCCAAACCTGCATATGTACTATATTAAACACTATTGGAATGCAGATTTGGATCGATTGGTAGCTTGGGCAGCTGCATGATGGCCAAGAAAACTAAACTCGGTCTAAATCAAACTTTGACAGATTTAGCCCCAACTAGGCCTTCCCACGCCATTTCAGGAGATCAAGGTGATCCAGGTCCAAGCTGAGTGAAGGCAACAGCATCACTTCAATATGTCATCAGTTTAGAACGACAGTACAGATGGGCAGGAAATGTGAATACAGAGAAATGCAGCAGCACGGTACTTGGCATCCTCAAACTCGTCCACGGGTGCTTGCCGTCCCATTATGTTGGTCTCCTCACAGGTACTACAGAGGGGCGGTGGGGGCCCTCCTAGTGTACGACATCGCCAAGCACCTGACCTATGAGAACGTGGAGCGCTGGCTGAAGGAGCTGAGGGACCACGCCGACAACAACATCGTCATCATGCTAGTTGGCAACAAGAGCGACCTGCGCCACCTCAGGGCCGTGCCCACGGACGAGGCCCGGGCTTTTGCAGGTACGAGAACGTCACTGGACTGGACTCGATTGGAGCCTAATCGAAAAGAGACACAGGAAGGCTAAATACGTGTTTTTTAATATCCCCTCCATCTCCATTCATTTTTCACATTTCCATTATCCTTGTTACTCACGAATTATAATTAGAGAAGATCATATGTCTCATCTTCTATTTTATTGTGTTTATTGTATTGTATTTCTGAAAGAGGCCAAGAAAGAATATATAACGAATTGGAGAGTACTCATTTCCTTCCTTGCCGTTTTCCCCTTCGGATATTTGCTTATTTAGCTGCGTCTTTGTGAGAACAGTAGGTTTTTATAGTTGCTTAACTTGTTTATAGAAACGTTTCACCACCGCCTTTCTAATTGCTTGTTCTTTCTCACCCCACAGAGAAGAACAATCTATCGTTCATAGAAACTTCAGCCTTGGACTCAACAAATGTTGAGGAGGCCTTCAAGAATATCCTTACAGGTATACTTGTGAACAGAGGTGGAAAGTACAAACTGCAAATTCCCTAAATATTGTACTTGAGTAATGAGAAAGGAAACTTTCTGAGTACTTTTAAATCACAGTCATTCTGGACTGTACCTGCCACCACAGATGCTGCTTATTTGGTGATGTGATTAGAAAGGGATCATCCTCAAACCTTGGTCTAATAACGTCCCATCCAATTATTTAAAATTGGCTAGAAAAGGGTTATCAGTTCATTTTGGGAAGTAATTAAATTCATTTATTTATTTTACCTTGATTTAATTAAAGTTCTTTTCATCTGACTTGAGGCTAATTTAACTGAAGCAACTACTTCTACCCGAGTAATATATTTTAAGCGTAGTTTCTGCCTCTGGTTTTCAACATCAAGTTTTGGGTGTGTCTCTAACTTCATTCTGATCTACTGGGTTGCCAATTGGAGGAGATGCATAGCTGCCACACCACATTCAAAAACTGCCTGATCTGTCCGTTTCTTTTCCATCTTCTTTAAAAACAGAAATCTACCGCATCGTATCGCAGAAGCAGATTGCTGAGCGGTCTGCCCATGACGAGTCCCCGGGAAACAACGTGGTGGATATCAATGTTCCCCCCACCACAGACGGCCAGAGGGGGAGCAAACTGCAGTGCTGCCAGAACCTGTAACCCATGGCAACCGTCCCTCCTCACCTGGGTCGATTATTAATTGAAATCCTCAATGTTGATATGCTTGCTTCCATCTGCCTGGGGTGCAATATCGTCACGATTTGCACTTTTTAAGAGCAATGGAATCAGCTCCATTGTGCCACAATAAGATCAGTCAATCTCAGAAGTGTTTGAATTGATTTTAAATAGTAATCTGACCCAGGCTGCTATGTTCTAGCGCAGAAACATGACTGACAGTACTGCCATAGGTAGCTACTACGGTTACCCATGAAAGTGTAGCAGAATAGCCCTACCTGAGACCGTGTAAGCCTACACATCTCCCGAGGCTAGGATGGATTCCCCTTTGGCTGTCTTGTAGCTGGGTAGTGCCACATGTGGATGGCCTGGGTTTGAATCCTGCCTGTTTCTGCAGTACCAGCAGTCCTGTTTTTGGGCTCCCTTCCTCCTTGTTCAGTCATCTCAAAAGTGGTTGTGGCGCTGCTGATGCTTACTTCATTTTGTGTAAAATATGTTGTTGTTTTTGATAGCTTGTCTGCTCACATACATTATATTAATGCCATGAAATTAAATTTTACTATATGATGTTGCCGTGTCCACGCATGTTTGTAGGTATAATATCAAAATGACATAACTGCACCATAAAGATAGCAGTCTACTGGATTGACATCAGTTGGTCCTCTTGGATGATCCCACAGTCCAACACACACAGCATTTCCAAAATATCAAAAGGGAATATTGATGTCCGGATGCACCTGGCTACTTTGGGGGGTTGCAGTTATGTGCATTGACTTCTAGAAATGGCCAAGTAGAATCTGACAGTCAAACGTGTGGACACATTCATAGTACACAATACATTGGCCCTAAAAATACTGATCAGGAAAATATGTGCACAATACACTTAAGAGGACTCTGATCATAAAGCTCAACAGGGAGTTGTTTTTTATATAAATTATTCTTTAGTTGTTAAAGGGAATGATCTGGTTTATACTGATTCCAATCATTAGATATAGTTCCAAAACTTAAGATTCCAAGAGAAAGACGAAATACTTCAGACAAGGCAGACAATCCAGGAGTCCCTCGTGTTTTATTGCACACTAACCCAAACTCTCAAGGGGGTGCAGCAGGAAGACTAAGATTACACAAAATACTTTCAGACTTTATGCTGCATACATTGATTGACATCTCAAAACTTGACACATTTCTCTTTTGCATCTTATTGTCCCTTTACTGTACCAGCCTGCTCTGATGCCATTCTGTTTTGTATCGGAAAAGAGCGTAACATTTAGAACACTGTTTCCTCTATTTATAATTGTACATCTTCATTTGATGTAGTACATTGCTACTAGTCATCGCTAGGCGGTTCCATTAATACTTGGAATGGTGAATATACACGTGGAGCAGGGCAGTTGCTAATGCCCTTTTATGACAACAGAAGAAGCTCCACCCTATTAAAATGTAAACACTTTCCCATAGCTTCAATACTATGTTAGTATGCATTACTGCAGTGTCATTTAATGGTTGGAGTTAATGTCATTCCATATACTATAAGTACATTGTTTCTTCAGGGCTTCACGGACACTAAATCAGATTTTTTTTTCTTGTAACAAATATCTGATGCCTTGATTGTTGTCTGAACAGAAACATGATTTCGTGTTCGTTTTTTCCGTTTAGACAACAATGATACAGATTTACCCACACAATTCAAATGGGTTCAGACTAAAGACAAGAATCTTGGTACGAGAGACTGTCACCCTCTACTTGTTGAGGAAGAATACTCGCGGGTAGTGTTGACTGATTTGGTCATTCACACGTTTCCAGACTATTAGTCTCCTCCGCCAGGCTGCTGGCCCGTTGTTCAATAACAGCTAGATACATTGTGATGGGGCATGTGGGAATGATAGATAGGTAGTGAATATGTTTCCTATACTGTAGTAGCATGCTGAATCAGTTATATCCTGCTACATTAGCTTGTGTCCTATTATTTCCTCAGTTCTTGTTTGTCACTGTCAAATCCCATCAGTGCCTGTCCGGTGACAACACTGCATCAACATCAACTACGACTCCTGAATGAGTTCCTCCCAAATCCAGTTAGGGTTCTGTTGTTGGCTAATACCAGTTGTTCACATCAAGTGCTTCAAATAAAAGTAAACAGAGGGAGGGGACCCCCCTTCTCAGAATGGTCCATATGAAGTGCAAAAGTTCATTATTATGATACATTGTTTTTAGAGAGTGCTTCAGGGGGCTTTCTTTTAAATATTCCTGTTGCCACCACTCAGCACTCATACGATGGTCTCATCAGTTACTTTCTTGGTCGACTTGGTCGGCACAGAATGTTGGGTGGCGTGCGCCCCTTTCACGTCGGGCATGAGCAGGCGCACTTTCTGATTGGTCCTCCTCCACTCAGAGTACAACTGACAGTGATACCGGAATGATACCTGACATTGAATGGAAGAAAAGGGGGAAAGGGCAGGAAAAGAGGCAAGGAGGGAGGGAAAGACAAGCATAAATAAAACTGACATCAAGATATTTCAGACAGTGCATACTGACTGAAGCTCCAACTGCTGCAAGCCACTCACAAGCCATGAACTACTAAGTGGTAATGCTAATTTTGCACTTCCAAAATGTGTGATTTGTTCATGAATAATAATCAAGATTCAATTATTAGGTTTCCAAAGGATGGTTCACATTCACGATATATCATAAATCAAATTATTATTTTTTTTAAAGAAAAACATCCAGTTTAGCAAAAATGCAGAGTAAAGCAAGATAATCTTTGCTAATTTTGAAGTAAATGCATTTAAGAATCAGTGTATGCATGTGTGTGCGTGCAAGCACTATGTGGCCAAGTTCCCAAAAGTGGAGAGTGCTCTGTGTCAGAGAATATCTAGTTGCACATGCCCAGACATCTCTCCACACTTTGTTTGACTTTGTTCAAGTGCTATTGAAATTCAAGGACTGACATATATGCAGAATAAATGCAGAAAACCCCCCAAACAAGTGTATTTTTCCACAATAATCTCAAAGATCCAGGGCAGGATATGAATCTGTGAGGTTGGTGGGCTTTGTCTTGTGTGTACATCAACTGACATCTACAAAGAGGCATTGGGTGTTTTCACATGTAGTCCTTTTTAAACAAACCAAACTCAGTCCTCTTTCACTGAAAAATAACTCCGTTCTCTTTGTGGTCACGCTGCAAGTGCACTTGAAATAGGACTCTGTTCTTTTTCTGGTCCACTGAAGCTCTGATGGGGTTCACAACATAACTCCTTCAGAACTCAGACCCCTGTTGTATCCTATTGTAACCTCTGGCTTTCATTTGATCTGAAAATTGGAGAAGCAATTTTGAGTACTGTGTTGTGCAGAGCTGTATTTTTTGTTGTTGTTGTAAGTGCAGAGGTCTCCTCTCCTGACCATAAAACTCACCACCAGTTTGTTTTTAGCCACTCCAGAGTTACTGTGACTGCGCCTGATCGGTGTGTGGCAAGCATTGAGGACCAAAAAGGTTACGCAAAATACAAAGTGAACTGGGTCCGCTTCGTGTTCACAATGCGCAAATCAATCGGACCCTGAAGCGAACTAAAAACGAAGAGGGGTCTGATTTTCTTTGGAGTGTTCACATATGTGCAAAATATGCTGACTAAATGGTATCGAGTTCACTTGAGAGGCCAAAGGGGACCAAGTGTGAAAACACCCAGAAAAGTAGACAATATACTAGGACTAACTTGTGGGTGTAGAGAAGGCAAAAGGGGGGAAACCAAACCAAAAAAATAAAAACACAAACACACCATCCGCCAGCACATTAATGGGAGTAGAAATGCATGTTCCTCTAAGTTAGATGGGAGTAGCGCTGGGTATCGCCACTGATTTCCCAAATCGATTCAAATCCGATTCACAAGGTCCCAATTCGATTTCTATTTCTGATTCAATATCTATTCGGTTAGGGATATTTCAGTTACAATACCAACTTTGCTTAGATAGGAATGAGATTCTCAGAGAACTAATGCTGAAAATTGTACAAGGAACCCTCTAACCAGGTGCATTATTACAAATATTCAAGTTTACATTAAGAACTGACCTCAAAGCAGAAACTTGAATGTACTTTTTATCTAACATGACCAACACACTACAGCAGTGTATCAGAAGAGAAATGACCAAAAGAGACAAACAACCATATATTAATTAATAAGTAAATAAGCAAGTAATCAGAAATTGAAAAAGGCTCTGAATTGCCTTTTGAAAATAGTGCAAGAAATCTGTTTTTTTGGAACATGTTGAAAAACAGTCTTGTAAAACCTCTGGACATTGTAAACTGTAAAGTCCATGAAACTAAAGCCCCTTCATGATGCTGTCTCACTTCTTGGAGATTGTAAGGCTGCCTTCAACACACCTGGAAACTTCTGGGAGTTTCCACCTCGTCATAGTTCCCACGACGCTTGAGTGACGCAACCGCATTTTGGATTAAAAACAACTTACATTTATACTTTTCAAAGTGCATCGATACCAAATGAGTCGAATGTGAGTATCGATACCAGTTTCGATCCGCCCATCCCTACAATGGCTTTTATTTAAACACATAGCAAACGTTAACTCTCTCTCAGTCCGTATCCTGGTCTACTCTACACATGTCTCTGTATTACCGTAACTCTCTTAGTAACATTGCATGGTAAATGTTTCATGTATACGAACGAGTTACTGCAATTTGAAACGCGGCAAGATTTCTCCATATTTATTTAGGCAAGATTCCCAGTGTATATTCTCCGTGGCTTTGGTGACTTTATACTCGTTTGTTACCACGCTTGTAAACAAACCTGGTGGAGACACGTGTGGCAGAAATGCCGGAAACCTGTTAACTGGCCTCGTTGTGCGAAGAACCAAAGGGTGGCTACGCGAGACTAACGGGCATAGCGTCATATTTAAAAAATAGATCTCTGGATTTTATGAATCGATATCGAATCACTGAAATGAAGATCGATTTGAATCTGAAAATCAATGTTTTAAACCCAGCTGTAGATGGGAGGATAACTAACTTAATGCATGACTTACCAACGTCCAGAGGATGTAGATTGTGAACAGGGCGATTGTGAGGGCAATGAGGCCTACAGCCTCCAGTCTGCTCTTCAGTTGCAGGTGGTCCTGGGCTCCCCTCAGACACAGCCAGCCAGAGATGGCTGCCAGGGGTGTGATGAGAAGGAAGCAGGCCATGTCGCACACCAGCGTGCGCTTCTCACTACGAGGTCCTGGGTCCTTCAGCCACTGAGCATGTGCAAAGTTAAGAGATGTTATTGGCCCTGTTTTAATTGAGCTTTATCGATAAAAATCATAGAAACTGCCTAACGAACAATGGCACAGTCACACTCATCTTCAACAACAACATAAAACCCACAGAGTGCTTGTCAGGTCTCCTGTGCAGTTCATAGAAGACAGCACATTTTATTTAACTCCCGTATCACCTTAGCTAGCATTAATTTCATTAAGTGATGCATTTCCTTAGCTTGCACTAAGGATTAACACAAAATTCTGCTCAATAAAAGCCCATCAAACGAGTGGGAATCTCACTGCAAGGACCTCCAAAGAAGAGCATAACTAAAATGAATGATATTGAAAATTAGACCTATGTATGAGCTCTTGATACATAGTCTGGTAATCATCCCATCATCACGAAACAATCACCTCATCGCCTGATGATGTTATCTGATAGCACATACTAAACAAGGCACAAATGAATCTCACACAAAATACCTAAAAGATCAGTACAATGCCAAATAAATAATATTCCCCTTGGATTATACAGACAAATTGGTCATGCTCTTTTCCACTGCTTGTTGTATCGACAACAACAAAATTCCCACACAATAAAAACTCTCTAACCTGTGTGAGGGGTTGTGGCCGCCGTTCAATGGTGAACTCTGTGTGACAGAGCTCACAGTAGCTGGTGTTGGAGGAGGACAACCACTTCTCCAAGCAGCTCTTGTGCACCTTACCCAGCGTGCCTGTGCAGTCGCATGGTGAGAGCAGTGTCTCCCCTCCAGCCCCCTCGTGGCAAATCCGACACATCCCTACATCACTATAGAGAAACACGGCAGAACACTGAAGTTAACGATGTGTTGACTAACCACACTACAGTGCAATTCATGGGTATTTATTAGGGCCCCATGTGAAGCACAATCATTAAAGGCCATAGATAACAGGCTGTTAAAACGTCATTTTGTCTTTCTTAATTAATTTAAAATTATATACCGGTATGTGATGTTTAACCCCTGAAAAAAACACGAGTGGGGCATATTTTTTCATAATCCATCTCAATTAACAAATAAATGAATCAATCAACCAAGATACACAGAATCAGCTAGTCCCTCCCTCTCTTACCTCTGCAAGCTCACAGCTTTGACAATGGTGGAGAGTGGACGGCCATCTTTAGCCGTAACCTTGGCGATGTACTGGGCTTGCGCAGTAGAATCAGACTCCTCTGAATCCTTAGAGGCATCAGATTCAGCGTTCCCAGAGTAATCACAAAGGGAGCCGGGTAGGTGGCAGCATCCCGACGACGACATGGCTCTACTGAGGGCGATGAGGATAGTAACGAGGATGGCGGCGGAGGTAACGCGGCAGACTGGGTCAGATTCCAAACCTGTTGTGCTGCTCCTCTCCTCTGTCCACCTGCAGGGCCAATGCCTGATGGATGGTTAAAAAGGAGACAGAGCACAGGCAACTTGGAATGACATAAGATTACACAAGGACCTCTAAATAGTCAGCATGAGGATGATGACAGCCAACTGCTTTCCAGCTCAAGTCCTCAAGGAACTCTCTCCACCATCAAGGCACTAAACCTGCTTCAGTGGAGCAGCAGAGGCCACTCAGTGTCACCCTCCCCTCCCTCCCACCTGTTAACATGGTGTTTGACACCTAAACAAGGAAGGATTGTAATAGCACTGAAGTGGTGACACAGTACAGTACGACAACAGATTGGTGTATTCAAAGGCCTTGACGATCCAGCATCATTTACATAAACTCATCTAACTGTAACTTCGTACTAAATGTAACAATGTAACTACCGCTGGTGCAGTGCGAAAAGTCGAGTAGGGCAAATTACCGTAATTATTATTATTATTGTTGGATGGATAGAATTTCCTTCACATACAATGTGGGCTAATGTGGACTTAAATGATTGATGCATTACTATGCCAGCGCCGACAAAGGCTAAATACATTTCTGTACAACAACACCATGTAAAAAGTAGTTGTACAGCCGGCGAGCTACACGTTGATATGTGATTTTGGTATAAAGTAAAGCTACCAAGGTGGAAAAGGCAACGTTACGGTAGATATGCTCACCCCGGCGGCCTCCCTTTCCTCCCTTCCTGGCCTTGGCCTTGGCCCTTGGCTTTGAGAAGCAGCTAACTGGACTAGCCTAGCTACACAATTATGACATTGACGTCTAACCAGAAACCAACGCTACACGGGGATACAAAAGACGAAGATACGCGTTGTATCCTGTCCATGGCATGTTGTATAACGGAATCGGTTGTTTTTGTTGTTAAAAACGAAAATGAACGATTGTTTATCCCGGTAATATGACACAGCTAGCAACGAGCAAGTCTGGCTCAGCATCCTTCAGCTGCGCACTGGTCATGTGACCTAATGCTGCCTTCAGGTATTGCCAGAAGTATCGTAACTATGACTATTACACGCATCAACGACCTAACAGAGTGACAAATACGACTGAGAACGACTCGGAATTTTCCATGTTGTACCAAAGTTGCTAAAATGTGATGTTATGAACGTCGTGTAACAGTCAATGTTGAAAGTGATGTAACGTTAAACAACAACTTTTGTGTAGTAAGTCAATAAAAACGTCAATTACACACCATGAGAGCACAAAGTACTTCCGTGCCACTTGAAAGATAAAACAACAGGCACCAAAAAAGTACTTTTGTTACAGTGTCCATTATTAATTATTACCAAACCAAAGGTGCTTTGATAAATGCGCGACGTATTTACGACTTCCATCCTTTGAAGGGGCAGTTTACGAGGTACCCTGAATGCAGCATTCATCTTCTCAGATGATGCAGTGTACAGTATAAACAATACAAAAGAAACGTGTGACAAAACATGTTATATCTTTTATTTAGGTCCCAGATCCTGCACGTTTGGATGTGCCAAATATTTGTCTATTTTCTATTTCTGTCAATACTGTTTCAATAAAACAAGGAAACGAACATATCCTGCAAAGCAAAACAACTGTAGTAAGATATGTCAAACATAATACCGCTAGGTGGCAGCATTTAGTCAACACTCTCAGGCCCCTCCAAGGTCCTGATTTTATGATGATTCAGAATACAGCTGTCATTACTGCCCAGGTTGTTATTCTTTGTCCCCGCGGACTAGCTAATACGGAGGTAAGAGCGACAAACGGGTAAAGAGAAGGCCGCTGGTTCAATCCACTAAACAGCAATATGGAAATATTACAAAGTCCATGAAGTGAACTACATTTGCACCTGCTCTGGAGTAGAACTGGTAATTTATCAGCAAAAAAGGCAAATTCCCAAAGGCTTGACTAACTAATTACGTTCCCGTTGACTTACTGTGTGAATACTTACATTTTGTTGAGTTTGATGGATTTAGAAACATGTTATTTTGATGAACTGTGCTGATGTCCTTTTTAAAATCATTTTAATAAACATTTCTCTTTTTAGCATCAACCACACAAAAACAAACTCAAATGCATGAGAGCCGGCAAAAGCAAACCTTTCGAAAAGCCCACTTGGCCCAAATCCTGACCAAATAATGCGAAATAATGCAGTTCTGTTTCTATTTTGGTCACCTCATCCTCGTTCACTGCTGCTCTGTCCCCTTTGGACCCAAATAGTGATATTCATTTAACTATGCCAATTCTACTCATGAATGGAATGTTGCATTTTGTTTATATTATATGTTTTTATATAGTCATGAGCGCTTCTTCTTCTTCTTCTTCTTCTTCTTCTTCTTCTTCTTCTTCTTCTTCTTCTTCTTCTTCTTCTTCTTCTCTCCAGGCTTTAATGATTAATATTCTAAATGCATTCTGCATTGTCTGAATAGTTCAAGGCCATGGGAGACTGTAAAATGGACCATTAGGATAAAT